>JAKUBD010000177.1:0-17708 GCA_030563125.1 Metschnikowia laotica
CCTCGTGCTCCAGGTCGGTGCTCAAAGGCTCCAGCGATTCGTCTTCGTCGTAGTGAATGTAATCGTCAACACGGTAGCCAAAAGATGGCTGGGCGTTGAAATTCACATTCTTGAAAAAGGGCACATGTCTTGGCTGGCTCAGGTTCAGGCGAACTGGGGCCTCGGCTTTGCTAGGCTGGGTGAGAACAGAAAAAGAAGAGTGGTCGTTGTGAATCTCCATCTGCGACTTGCGGAAGTTGGAGTAATAAGACCTGAGGTTGTCATCGAACACCTTCAGAAAGTTATAGGATATGTTTGGATACAAGACATTGCCACCGCTGTTGTGGGCGGCACTTGCAGAGGCTTGGGCGGCTTCGTCCAGGTCATCAACATGCAGCAAAATGTCATTGTTTGCGTAGGTCATGCTCAAAAGTTTTTCGACAGGGTCCATCTTGTCGTCGCTCGACAGAGACGTCTCTGTGATATCCGACAAATGTCTCGAATTCTCAACTCTTCTCTTTTTGGAAACATGGTCTGTTTGGTTAGTTTGCTTTTCATACGGAATGTCTCCGAAGACGGAGCTGTGAGACAACTTACGTGAAGACATTGAGGGGATGCAAATTAAGGAATGAAAAGAATGCAAAAGGAATGAAAAGAAAGCAACCAAACGAGGAATAAAATATAAGTATTGAATACAGCGCAGTCTAGACTGTGGAAGTGAAATCAAAAATCAAGTCAAAAAATTCAAGGTGGCAGCAATTACACAATTGGAGCCATCAAAAGATTCGAAAAGCACAGGGAAACTGGGAGCTCGATGCCTCGTGGTGGGGAGAAAAAGAAGCTGGGGCAACGGGAGGGCTGGGAAAGACTGACCTGTGGCGGTATCGAATTATCGAGAGTTGAGGACAATAGACAATTTCGAATTCCAGAAATTCGGCAAAAAGCCCACATGGGTGTGGGAGGGGGCAGTATAAATAAGTCATTTTAGTCAGGCATACGAAAAAAAAAATCTCAAGCCGCAGGAATGCAGTCCTGCACGCGCCCGTCCGCCATTGTCCTCTCGCCCCAGCCAACATGTGCCCTCCAAGAGCGGCTTTTCTTTCTTTATTTTCCCGTGCCAGCGGTGTAATTTTTGCTTCAGCGACTTTATTCTCTCTCGAAGCAATGGCACGTGTGACAATGACGGCGCCCCCCCTTTTTGCGGCGGATTTACAGCCTCAGGGGCACTTTCCGAATTTCCGGATTGTTCGGCGCTCCCTGTTGCAGTCTGTCAGGGAAAGTCACGGCCGAAGCGCTGTTATGAACACCCCCGTCGGCTAGAGGTGCTAAAAATTTCTCCTCAACGCAAGCAACGTCGCGGGGGCTTTCGGACTTTAGACTGTGTCGGCAAATTCCGTGAATTGTCCCTCCATAATACAATCGGCGCTCGAAAAGCAGCTTGCGGCTTGTGTGAAATTAAGCAGTTCAATGGCTGTATTGTTTTTTCCGGGGGCACCTTCAGAGCATCCCAGCGGCGACCAGGAAGGCATGAAAACGGCACACGCGGCAATCCGCGCGGCGCGTGCAGTCTGTGCAGAAGCGGCGCCTAAGGGAACTTTTGGTCCAATGTCACCCGGGCGATTTTTCATGGCACGAGGGAGAAAGTTGCGTGGTAGCAAGTCGGCTGCACAGACACTTGAGTTTCTCGTGGAATGTGACTTTGGGCGCCATCTGGACGGGGCAATCCTGGCGGCCGGCACCTCCCTTTTTCTGTGCCCTCGGAATCGGTCTTCCGGGTGGCGGCGTGTCTTCCTCCGTGCGCCGGGGGCAAGAGAGAAGTCACCAGTCGCCGTGGGGCAAAAACATCAACTCTACATCCTTGGAGCGTCGAAATCTGCAGCCCGCTGCAGTAAGCTTACCAGCCGCAACGACGATTGGCCAGCTGGTGCGGCAGACTCGCTGTCTGCAGGTATTCTACGAAGCGTTGAATTTTTCACCGCCATTGTGCAAGCCGTGCTGGGAAAAAAGGCATTCCTGCAACAACACACGGCGACGCCGCGCCGCCGTCTGCGCCCTTAGGCTGGGCGTGCGCTGGTGCTGCTCGGCCTACCGCCTGTCGAAAACGGCTCCGCCGTCCCCTCCATGGCTCGATTCATACGTCAGTCCGTTCTGGGCTTGTCTCGTCTGTGTTGCTGCTGGCAAGAAAGTCCCCAAAATCGACACCAGTGGATTTTGATTTCCGCAGCCCGTGCGGCCCCTGTGTGCAGGTCTTCATGTCAAGCCTACTTGCGTCTGTCAAAAGCGGCTCCTGGCTGACGGAGTTCCCTCTCAACAGCACGCTACCCGCCAGCGAAACTCATATCGATCTACGTCCGTGGTGGCCAATTTCGGCCAACGCCGCAGCGGCAATTTTGTTTGCGGATTATTTGGGCACATCCGCCGTCGATACGTGCTGAACCGACACGCAGGGGTCGCCTTGTCCGTCCTGCGATCTAAACACGCCGCAGTTCACCCTCGAAAGTGGCGCTCGTGTCATTCGGGACACATCAAACACGCTTTCCACCGAAAGACTCGGATCACAGTTCGATGAAGCCTTCTGCAATTCACTCCGCTCGTGGCGATCGACAGAACGTGGCGTCACGTGCTCCGTTTCATTGTGACACGCCAACCCGGTCATGTGACATGGCTGTCGCCGTGGTTCTCATCGCACATTCGTGAGCGCTATCAGTCACCACACCTCATGAGACCAGTGCAGTGGCTGGGCTTGTTGTGTTTTTTGGCAGCCACATTGGCGTCTGTCGGAGACAACTTGCCCGAGTTCAAAGCGTGTGTGAGTCGATGCGAGAACCAGCGATGTGAATTGCAACAAGAGCTGGAATTCGACACAAATGCCATCAACCCTCTCCTCGGAACCCTATTCTTCTGGAATTGCCCGCTGGACTGCGATTACCAGTGTCAGCAGATAACAACCCAGGCTCGAAGAGCCGCTGGGCTTGAAGTC
Source organism: Metschnikowia laotica (assembly GCA_030563125.1). Classification (NCBI taxonomy): domain Eukaryota; kingdom Fungi; phylum Ascomycota; class Pichiomycetes; order Serinales; family Metschnikowiaceae; genus Metschnikowia; species Metschnikowia laotica. Next base: position 2,960 of record JAKUBD010000177.1, read on the forward strand.
GTTCAATTCTACGGAAAATGGCCGTTCCGCCGGGTGCTCGGTGTCACCGAGATATTCTCTGCACTTCTATCTATGGCCAACTTTTATGTCAACTTCATCAATTTTGGCAAAATCTCTCGCTATCGCAACTCCAACAGGCATGCCAGTCCTGAAAAGTTCATCATCACTTCCCAATACCGCCTCCTCCTAATATCCTCCATGGTTGGCTGGTTTTTCAGCACCATTTTCCACATCAGAGACTTGGCGATTACTGAGACACTCGACTACTTTGGCGCCGGTGCCATGGTTCTTGCTAATTTTAACGCAGCGTCCATTCGTCTATTTGGCTTGTATAAGCAAGAAAACAGAAATGCCCGCAGATGTTTCCTCCTGTTGATGCTTGCGGTGCTCTTGCTTCATTACTACAAAATGAGCGTTTCCTGGGACTATGCATACAACATGAAATTCAATTCTTTTTTGGGGATGGCTTCGGTAATACTATGGATTTCTCTTTCCTTGAGGGTCAACCAAAAGTTCAAAGGCAACCGGGTGTTTTATAGCAATAACCTCCAGCTTTTGCCGTACGAAAACAGGGTTTTAGCCAAGCTTAATTACGTGGGTTTCTCACGGACAAAGTACCTTCCGCTTGTGCCAGTCGTACTCAACGTTGCACTTTTCGCTTGCGTGTTCTTCGAGATGGTCGATTTTGTGCCGTGGTTCTTGCTAGTGGATAGCCACTCTCTATGGCATTTTTGTACGATCTTCCCACCCATAATATGGTACGACTGGAACATTTGGGACGCCGAAATGACCGTCTTGACAAACGATAGAAAGGGCTAGCAGGTGGGCTTGCTCGTGTGGTGGTTTAAACGATGAATCAGTATAGCAGCAGGCCGTCTTCAAGTGACGGCAGTAAAGCGCAGAGCGATGGTCTCTGGTTCTGCAAAACGTGCAAGCTGAAGAATAATGATAAATGATTTGCTACTATATCAGTGGCGTTGACATCCGTGACCCTCGTCGGATGACATTTGGTCAACCACGAGAGTGTCATGTGACGAGTGGTTCGAGCGTCAGGAACCTCGGGTGGAAATCTCGAGTCGTAGTGTCTACAACATAGTCGAAAAGTCTTATTTATTATATTACAATGCGATAGTTAGGTTAATGCTGGTATGAGGCGGATCCCAAAGATGCCTCACGATGCTGGAAGTTGATGGATGAATATTATGGATGATGGATGCTTGAATATGTGGCGACGAAGATCACACGGTGTATTCTGCTGGAAGCACCGCACGTCTTTTTCTCCAGGAACAGAAGGATGAATAAGCAAATTTGGTAAATCCAAGAACAACAACTCCGGCCAAAGCCAAATGGAGCCATTGCTGAGAAAGTTGTGAGGACGAATCTTGCAATCCTCTTTCGTAGTATGCGTGTTCGTTCATGACGGTGGCATCTTGGGCGGCCACTGGAAGCATTTTCGGGACGAGATAATCGGGATAAGAGATGAGAGGAAAAGATGAGGAGGAATTCCCTTTTCTTATAGATGGCACGCAGAAATGGCGTGCGGCATCTACTTCTATTCTTGCGAGATCCAGGTATCCGGCACACAATGCGGATTATGAGACCCTCATCAGGATCGTGCTCTGGAATTCCTCGGCAGCCAAAGACCCGGCATGATGCGAGTTGCTAGGTTATTTGGTTCTGTCTTTCTGTTTCTAGAAGCGGCGCCATCTACGCTAGCACTCCCGCTCGCACACGGGTCCAACAAAGACCCAGAAACATGTTGTTTTGACTTTACTCGTTAAGGTACAAAATGTATCTCATCATGCGCCGTGCGCATAAAGAGGTGTGTGTTGCGAAAACTCTGTCGCATAAGCGCTGTATGTCTGCATATAGAAGAGCGACTGACCAATTCGGAAAGCTTAACAACATCCTCTCGATGGCGGGACATTCCGAATTTCAGCACCAAGTTTTGCCCCTGAATACGATTGCTCGCAGCTTCAGCCGCAGGGTTGTGTTGATGTTCGATGAATTCTGCGAGAAATTTTGTCTGGCGAAAAACAGTGTCTATCCAGAATCAATGGCACTGGCGTTGCTGCAGTTTGCGGCCTGCTGGGTAGCTTCTATTTTGGCTCAAGCCACTTTTGATTATGCCGCATGATATAATTAGCAAAGCAACTTCGCGGATAATTATAGCATTCGCGGGGCAGATTGCCTAAGCCAGTGAAATTGCGATGCGATTATGTACCTTACAGGCGACTTGACGAGATTAAGATAACGTCACAATGTTAGATATTTTGCTCGAGCTGGGTCAGTGGATGTTTCACTCGTACTGGCTTCCCTGTGCATTGCCATGTTACATTGCACATCACGCAGGAATGAGGAATTACCGAGCTCATCAGTGATGAGTTTTTGGACATCACCGAGATAACAAGATCGATGGGTTTTCGGGAGTCTTGAGATACACGCTCGATGCTTGTGACGACAAAGCCCGCTGAAAATTCCGGAGAATGTGGCTCGGGCTGCCACACTCGGACAACGGGATATCCCCCAATTGGCTTATTTTCAACGTCGCAACCAGAGTGCTGAAGACGGCCAAGAATTCAGAACTTGCAAGAGCAATAATGTATAAAGCCGAATGGCTCGCCCCTGTGAAGCTTTGAAATGCGATACTTCCATCACTGAATTCCATCTTGGGCTACATATGCGGTAGTGTCAGGAACTATGCACAAATAATAGTCGTGTGACTGGGAATACTGGAGCGGTTTGATAGATTACGAAGTCCACTGCTGTCGTCTATATCATGTCTATTCATAACCTATTCCCAAATTATTTTTAAATCTTCACCAATCCAAAAAAACCAAAAAGAAAAAAAAAAAAGAAAAGAAACCCAGAATACTATGACCGAAAGCGGTGAAGGAAACTCTTTTTCCGCCGCAGTGCTTTCGACGCTAAGGGCAGCAGCAGACGCTCCAGAACAGGCAGAGGACAAGATTCATATGAGATTTCGTCAGCGGAATCAAACATGGAGCTGAGATGAGATCCTGACGCGGAATCCCCAATCACAGGGGACAGCTGGACCAGCGAGTTTCCAACGGCAATGAGAGCATCGAAAAGTGCACGGAAAAAGTCGCCGAAAAGAACAAATATTTCTTCGGCGCCAGCAGTGCCATAGAAATGCAACCGAAGGCTGTTACACACGGCTTCTGTAACGAAATGCATCACATCTTGCATGGCCAGAGGCTCACGATTGGCCGGGACGTCGTCGGCAAAATTCACACGCATAAACTGGCAGAGAGCCTCCATCATCCGCATGTCACCCGGTGTGAAATGGAAGTATTGGTTCTTTGCAAGCTCGTGGACCTCGTCGCGATTCATTGTCTGCGCTTCCGCGGACGAAATGTAGCACGAGATGACTCGAAGGCGATAAAGCGCTAGATCCAGCAATTCCACAAAGAGCTTTTGCATGAGCAGCGGTGCCGGAAGTCGCCCGGAAAGGTGCGTCTGGGTGAAGTCGTGGCGGATGTCCATGTACACATCCGACCAGAAGGCCGCCAGCATCAACGCATCTCGGATCCCGGCGCAAACGCCCTCGCCCACCGCAGGAACATCGCTGGCAAGCCGCCGTTGCAAGGCCGCCAACCGGCCGCGGGCGATGCCTGCTGCTTGTTCGTGGAGTTGGTTTTTGGCCAACAGGCATGAGTAACGCGAGAGTGTCTCGATGTGCTCATCCCGCTCGATGATTAGCATGTACTGCGGGCGGTTCGAAACAGTGGAGTCCACGCGGCTGACGGTGTCACGGTCCGGCTCGAGCTGCTGGAAGTAGTTGTAGCGAAGGAACGCCATGCTGGCTTTGGAAAAGAGTGGCACGAGGCTCTCGTCGGTGCCGGAGGTCAGGTCCGTCGTTTCGGCCGAATTGAGCATGTGGTTGACGTGGCCGAGCGGCTGGGCCTTGACGCTGTTGACTTCCTCGACGAAAAGTAAGAGCTTGCGGTCAAAAAGCGAAAGAGTGCTTTTGAAGTCCACGTACTGGAGCTTGTCGGCGTCGAAATACTTCTTGTCGCCGGAGAAAACAGATCCACCGCCCACGCTGCCATCCAGCACCAGAGACGAGTAAATGACGCTGTGGAGACTGTTGACCACCGGACTGGTGGATCTGACGGACGGGACGGATCTAACGGATTGCGCAGATGCGCTGCATTTGGTGGCTTCGATGGATTCGTTGGATGTGCTCGATTTCGTTGACCTTGTGCTGCGGCTAGACATGGCCAGGCTTGCGCTGCTTGTTGTGTGGCCGTTTCTCCGCCCCTTCGAGTGGTTCTTCCGCGGCGGTGGTTGCAACATCCCAGCCATTAAGAATCCCGACATTTGGCGTGATTTTTTTTTTTGGTTGTGGGTTGGTTGGCGGTGGTGTGGAGAAACGATGAGGTGGTGTCGATGGTCCCTGGCAAATGCTGAATAGGAACGCTCGGCTGATTTTGTAGCTCTCGTGTTCCGGCGGGCGTTGGGGGCGGAAGGACAGAAAGCAAAAGTGCCGGGAAATACGGGTAATATGGGGTTTGGTGGAAGTCCTGGACGAGCTCAATCGAGATGGTTGTGGAGGGTATCGACCTAAACGGATAAGCGAGCAGTCGGGGGTTTGAGACGTTGGCTCCAGCGAAAGAGGAAGCGGCGGGAGGAAGAGTTTTGTATGAATTTTCCCCGCCCCAAAATTGCAGGAAGAGCAGCTTTATATCAGGGCATCTGGTTGACCACGGCTCATGTGCCACGCATGTAGCAGCAAGACGCACTCACCACGTCTGCAAAGCTAATGGGTCCTGGGCTCTGCCGCATCTGGCGCACCAATATGCATGCAGTAGTGTGTGTTCCGCACTAAGCGTTGGATACAGCCTACACGAGTGCGTAAAGACAGAAGCCAGAAATTTTAACCGCGCGCCTATGGATTAGACTGCATTGAGGTTCGGCTGACATGCCAGAAACACAATTACCGAATCTCGCTTAGATGTCCCGGCCGAAATGCCGTGGTTGCTGAGATTGGTATGAGAATCGCCCGAACACAGTAGATGCTGGCGCTGGCGAGAAATGCCAGCCGCCTCTGTCCAAATCTTCGCCCGATTTTTCTGCCCCTGATCGCTCTCCGAGTAGACTATTTAGCGCCATCTCTGGCACTAGCAGCGCCGTGCAGAAGCGGGTCTCTGAATGCATGTTCCTGCGCCTCCGCGCATAGTTATGCGTCGCACGGCCCACACCTACCCCTCCCAATTATAATTGCCGCTCGCGCACTTGCCCCACAACACGTGACCCAGGCTGAGCCGCACCACGTGGTGTCAACGTCAAAAAAATCCCTCCGATACGGGGAATCGAACCCCGATCTGCTCGGTGAGAGCGAACTGTGCTAGCCATTACACCATATCGGACTCTTACATGAGTCTGTCTTACCGTGCTGATCTCATTCATAGCAACAGCTTCAAAGTGCCGTTTTTCGATGATCGAGTGATGCACTCTTACGTATACCCTCAACCCCAGTGCCAAAGCACGCAAGCCGCAAAGCCTGGCAATCTCCCACTTCGGCCGAGCCACGAAGGCAGAAAGCCACATCCACAGGAAACCGAAGCCATCTCAAAGTATATCTGCTTTGTGTCGGAAGATTGGACGTTATGAGCCTCCGAACAACATTGACGTTAGTTCCGGATTCGCATCTGCGCGTGCACCACAGACCAATCAAAACAAAAAAGCCTCGCGGTTTCGAAACCCATTAGTTTCCAAGCCTACTTTCCGTTCGCAAATCACGGTGCGAGAATCGGATACGAGGCCACCGCTTTACCGCCACACTTGCATTAGCTCGAGAGGCGTAGCCTCGTCTCGACAAAGCCTCCAGGACCCGTCACCGCAGCAACATCTCAGATACGCAGACTCCTTTCTCGCTGGGCGTCGAGACGCGTCTTCTACGATCCACACCTTGGTCAGCCAAGTTCGGGATTATGAAAGCCCGAAAGGAGGGGCCGAGTATGCGGGGACGAGGGGTGTGAAGAATGTGGCCTAGTCCAGACCATGGAAGCCCGAGAGTAGCCCTGAATCTTGCCTGGAAGGAGGTCAACTCGAGAATTTTTCACCCATTCGTCGAGTTGGTTTCCGCTACTACACCAATGATTAGGCGGCATGGAGGCGGCATGCAGGACATGCCGCTTGTCTGGCAAGAGTACATGCGCTGCAAAAAGCGCCTGCACACGCAGATATAATAACTCATGGCACAGACTTGGGAATGCGCCAGCGCGTAGCGGTCGAGGGATGGATAAGCCGCATCTCTGCAAGTGAGAGATGACAGCCACTCGAGCGCGATCCACGGAACAACAGTGCTGAGTTTTTTTATCATTTTTTCGGAGCTGGGAGCTTTCTTTGGAACTGGATGATTTTTCCGAGCTGGCAGCACCAGGATGAAGCAGGTTGAAGCAGAGTGCAGCAGGGTGCATCAGGGTGCAGCAGGGTGCAGCAGGGTGCAGCAGACCGCCGCGTGAGATGGGTAGAAAAAGCTTCCTGTAGTGATTGAATAGGGGCCTGTGCTACTTTTGACGCGCGAGGGCCGGCACGGCAGGCATCTTACTGCAAGGCACTCTATTAATTATACCAAATCGGTGATAAAAGAACCGCGCCGCTCTCTACAAGCACCCATGGGCATGTGTGGCCTTCTCGAACGACGCAGGGCGTATAGATTAAGCCAGAACGCAAGAAAAGTTTGTTCCAATGCCGGACCTTCGACCTTCTAGACCACATTTTCCTCAAAGCGTCATTGCCATGCGGCACGGTCCCGGAAATACCAGTTTATATTTGCGAGCTCCCATCGGCTAAATCCCTTGCCGCCTGAGACCCGCAAATCCCTTTTAAACCTCCCGGGTCCCACCCTGTTGTTGACTAGGCCTGAACATGGGATTTCCCGACGCTGCTCTGCTCCAGCAAGAACTAGAGGAATTCGGCGCCTGTTATGTGGAATGCTGCCTAGAATTGGGCCTGGTGTATTCCTCCTCTGCAAGATCGCTTGCCCGGCTTTCGTCGCCGTTTGACCGGGCCAGTTCCGACTTCAAAACGTCAGCAGGGAAGCTGACGGAGCTCGGCTCGTTTCAATACGAACCCAGCAACATTTCAGCGGTGTTTTCCGTTCTGGCGTCTTCTCGCGCCCAGCTCGACGTCGGCCAGGCTGCCGATTTGCACGAGTCTGATACGCTGGAGACCTTCCACTGCAGTGCTGATTCGGGCGACTCTGACAACGCCATTCTGGCCTCTGTGTCGCCTGCGAACCCCCGAAACCATCTTGGCCGGCCGCTTGGTCAGCCTTTGGGATCCGCAGGTGGCAGATACCACCGTCGCCGTGTGCTTGGCGACATTCCAGCCCCCGATCCACGCAAACGGACGCTCAGGCAGCACACACAACCCAAAAAACGCCGGCTCGGTCTGGCGGTTTGCGTTGGAAACCCTTTCTATCGTGAATGCGGGAAAATGGCCACAAATTGACCGGCGTATGGCGCCGGCGCCCACTCCTACGGTCTTAATGAAACCAATATGACTTGCTCACGACGTAGCGGAGCCGTGTAGATACAAAAAAGAACGTAGAATGTTCCTGAGCCCGTCCATTGTAACCGGACCCTCTCGCCGGTCGCGGTTTCTCGTTGGAAATTCGGCATCACGGAAACCCCAACGCTGTTCGTCGCCGCCGCAGCTCGTCATTGGGACATCAACGATTCATCCGCTTCCACTGTTGGTCGAAAGCGCCCGAGGAAGCCACACAGCGGCGTCGCCTTTAAACCCCCAAGTGCGGTCCACACTGCCCGCTAGAACTTCTTCCTCGATATCCGTGTTGAAAATAGCCACGGACCCGCCCCGCAGCCGGACCAAATCCACGTAACTGTTGGCCGGGTAAACGGTGCCTGACGTGCCAATCACCAACACCAAATCCACAAAGCCGTCCTCAAGAAACGTATCAATGCTGTCCAAGACCCGCAACGGAAGCAGTTCACCAAACCACACCACACCAGGTCTCATGGGCGACTGGCACGCCGGACATCGCGGAAGCTCTTCGGGCGCCAATTCCTTTGCCGGTAGAAACTGAGGCGAGTCGGTGGCAGTTGCAATTGCACCGCTATTGCCGCTCCCAGCAGCCTCATGGTCGCTTTCCACCGCCAATGCCGCCGTGAGCGGATCCTCCTCGTTGCCCCGCTCCACATACGTGCACATGAAGCTTGTGCACCGCAAATCAAACAAAGATCCGTGAATTTCAAACAATTTGTCTGCATTGTGGCCTGCACGGGCCAGAAGTCCGTCGACATTCTGCGTGATGGTTACAAACTCTTTTGCGGGGCTGTTGGAGAGCGCTGCCAATGCCAAATGTCCCGCATTTGGCTGTGCTTGGAGCGCTTGGTGTCGCCGCCACAGATAAAATTGCCACACAAGTCCGGGATCGATGTAAAACGCATCTGGTGTGGCTAGGTCGATCATATTGAAGTTTTTCCAGAGCCCCTGAGTGCCTCGGAAAGTGGGGAGGTTGCTGGAAACAGAAAGTCCGGCTCCCACGAGCGCAATGATGCGCTTTGAGCGGCGGAAACAGTCTTGGAAGTCCGCGAGCTGTTTCGCTGACATTTTGTGGATGGTCTAGAGCAACCTTTCTTTTTGTGTTGTTGTGTCTGTGCTTGCCCTTATTGAATTTGGGCGCTGTTGATGCTTCGAGTAGGCGCTTTAGTGACGAATGATGATGCGGCTAGGGAATACAAAACACCAAGTCGATTGTCTTATTACCCTAGTTTCGCCCCGTCGATGGGGGGTTGTGATTAGCTATTGGTCCTATAAACGCTAGTGGTGTTTGGCGGTTGCTACCATCAGAACCCCGCTGGATGCCTCAAGTAGCACACTGTTGATCGATTCTCGTTGAAGGTGTATCCAGCATGTACTGTCTGCACTCCCGTATCAACATCTTCATCAGCACCGTCCATTGCCATTGACCACTTCAATCGCCCTGTCCGTGGTCATCTCTGTGGGCCCGTTCTGCTTGTTAAGCAGTTTATGCCTTTCGGGTGCGCTTGAGTTTCCATGCCAAATACTTGGCGCTGTGACCCACAGGCGTGGCTAAGCGCTCGGTCACGGTTGCAGGCGGCGCTCTGAACCACACCGGGCTGCCGTTGGCGCTGATCATCAGCAGGCTAACGGAGCTAAACAGGGGAGAGGTGGTCTCGTCTGCCAGATTGTCGGCCCCGTCCTCGGCTTTCTCGATGTACGACACAACACCGCCAGGAAGAACAGAAAAGTACTTCGACACCGCGGTATGCAGATTGATTGGTTGGGCCCCGAACGCCGGTGTGGGGTCGTGGCCAGCCAACGGAGAGTCCATGCGGCTGACCGGCCGGCCCATCAGCAAGCCGTTGTGGAAGGAAGCCGGCTGTGGGGCAAACAGTGGCGAGTCGCGATAAAGCGGGCTATCGTAGGGAGCAGGCGAGTCTTCGCCCTGGCCTGGAGTGTAGCTCATGGCCACGTGGCGAGTGCCCGACGAGGAGTAGACGCCGGGGCCGTTGATATTTTTGAGCTGCGAGACCGGGGTGAAAATGTACGCCTTTCTGCCTGTCTGGAGGTCGTCATATTCGGGCGCCGGATGCACGTTGGGCGACGTCGAACACTGGCCAAGCTCGTCGTTGAGATATGGCGGCTTGGAGAACACAGCACCCACAAGCGGCGGGCCGTTCTCGTTAGGACCCTCTGTGGGCGCAACGCGTGAGATGTCGTCGCCAGTCTCCGGATGTAAGAGGTGCTTGATGGGCGAATCGTACTTGATCAACTTTCGTGGCTCATTGATAGGCACAATGGGCTGGTCGGCGTGTCTGATCTCGTCCGGAAGGCACGCCTTCCACGTGCGAATTCTGTTGAAGGCAAACGTGTTGGCGTTGTACCGGAACTCGCAAATAAACCATTCTGCGCCGGGCGGAAGCAAGTTAGGCGGGATGTCACCCTTTTGGTAGTGTGTCAAGAAGATCACGTAGCAGGGCGCCACAATGTCTTCCACGCGGTGGTCCGAATACTCGCCCGTCTTGCAGACCTCATTGATGTAGAAAAGACGGTCCGCACGGTGACACGTCTGTTCGGGGCGCACGTACCAGCACACGTTAGTGTACTCAACACCGTCTGCTGACCACAAGCGGAAGATTTGGCCGCAAATGGGCTTAGTAGCATCGTTTGGGTTGCGGATGAGCACCCAGTCGCCCACCTTGTAGCTTTGGTTGTTGACAGTTACCATGTCCAACGGGGTCTTGAGTCTGTCGATGCCGACATTGGCCGCGACGAAAAAGTCCAGGTCAGGGCGCAGCATTTCCTTCTCGACGATCTCCTGGGTCTGCTTCTCGAACATAAGGATGTCGCTGGCCATTAGCGGGTCTGCTGAGAAAAACATCTGGGCGTTGGCCATCATCAACGCCAAGTCGTTGGGAAACTGCTGCACGTCCGTGTACTTTCTCGACCGCACCTTGGTTTTGACTTCGTGCAAGCTGATCGGGCTCGTCACCGCATCGTAGTACTCTGTGAACGATTTGTCGGGCAAGCGCTCGAAGTGTGTCGTCAAAACGCTCTCTTCGTCTTCCGGGTGCCGAACGCGCTTGAGCAGTTTCAAAATCGCCTTGATGCGCAGCTCATACGGCTTGTCAATGATGGGAGGACGTCCGCGACGAACCGCACCATCTTGCAGCCGGAACTGCGACCGGTTGTTGTTGTACCGGGGCGTGTTGGACATCATGTCGTCATCGTCGTCATTGTGAACATAAGGGCTTCCAGATGCGCCGTCGTCGTCCCCACGAGGAAATTCGTACTCGTCCAAAGGTCCCAATTCCGGATAGTGCAACGTGGCCGAGTTGATGATCTTGGAGTCTGCCGCTAGCTTGGGAATGGCCACGTCTTTAATGTAGCGATCTAGCACCACCGCGTTGTCGTAGATCTCCGAGCCAGGCTCGTTGTACTGGCGGGCGTTCCACGCGATTTCTGCAAGGTCGTCGATCTAGGCTTGGGCGTCTCTGTAAACAAATTTCTTGATGTTTCTGCCGATTGTGTGGAGCGAGATGGGCTTGGCGATTATCTTGTAGTAGTCAGTGCCCGTTCGGGGCGGGAGTTTTTGGAAATCGACATAGATTGGTTTGCCGGCGCGATTTGTGAGTGTGTAGATTGGGTCGTAAGTATTGGAGAGCCTGGTCACCAACTTTTTCAAGTCTTTTTCCGACATGGCACACGGCTGTTTAGGGTTTGCGTGTGGATGTTGTTGAGGGTAACGTTGTGAGGGGCGCACGACCGCGCGTGGGGCGAGTTTCGGGGGGTTGATGCGCGCGCTCGGTGCCCCGGGTGAGGACCGGGGCAACGCTTACCACACTTTCGGGGCAGCCCCGGTCTTCAATCCGGTGGCCTCGATTCTGGCCATGGGCAGCCCCGGTTCTGAGTAGCGCTCCCCTTGAAGCTCGGCCTCTTACTGCAAGGAGCTGTATGTCGCGCAGCCCGTTGCGCGGGTCAGTCCCCGCCGTTAGCAGCTTGCATGACATGTGGTGGATGTACGAGTGTGGTCTTTGTCAATCTGTAAAATTTGATTTAGCGAGAAAGGGGGTGTTTTTCTTACGTTCTTTTCGCCTATATATATATGCTTGTAGTATTTTGGGTACCATCATCTTAATTTTGGTTTTTGTTGATCGACAATCGATTTTTGTATCTCCTACGTTACATCTTCCCTCTTTGATTTAGCGTGTGCTCGTCAAGATTCTTCAAATGTCACCACCTAGTCAACTACTTTTGTGCACTTCCACTTGGCCGAAACAACCATAGTCGAGAAACGAGACTTTCCAAAAACTGTGACATTTAATTCTATACTGAATTTTGTGCACATCTATTTTTACAAACCCATCCAGATCAAGTCTTGGAGAAACTAAAAGTAGCGTGGAATTCGTTGACCCAAAAGGGACAGGGTGCACAAATACAAATCACGTAGATGCTTCCAAGACCGAAGTGATTACTCTCTATTCTCCTATTTTTCACTACTCCGAATATCTCTTTTCGCCCCAGTGGGCGGGTATTAGATTAGACTATACTGATTTTGCATTTCGTAGCATTTCGTAGCATTTCGTGCATCTCGAACATCGGAAAAAACCTCACCATCCGCTGTGCTTAGTACTCGGGGTCACCATAAATGCCCCAATTTTGTTCCACATTGTATGATCCAGGGTCCTTCCAGTAATCGTTGTAAGTGGTGAACATGATCACCTGATCACCCATGGTGTCAGCAATACTCTCGATGGCCAACGCCTGGTTGGCCACAGAAGGCACAGCCAGTCCAATAGTATTGCCCTTGTTAGGCCAGCCACTTTCGGTAATTAACACCGACTTGGAGGAGCCACACAGCAGCTCCAATGACTCCACCTGAGTCTTCAACCAAGGACCGGAAGTCGATGCCTCGATTTCCGAGAAGTATGGGTGACAGTTGACTGCAAGGTAGTCGCTGATGTCGCACATGGAAGGGTTTTGCAAAACGGCTGCCAAAGTGTCCACGGCGACAATCGAGCCGGTGTAGCTCGATGCATTTTTCTTGAACCAGCTCCGGGCCGTCGAAACTGCGCTGGCCACCTCCGACACTGTTCCTCTTCCTGAATCAACCACCTCATTTCCGATGGCCACAGTGTCAACTGCAGCCCAGCCACGGGAACCCGTAAGCACTTGCTCGGCCATAGATGGCAAGTCCGTGCTGACGGCAGAGATGTCCCAAATTCCCAAGAATAATTTTTGACTCGAGCCCAATGCAGCAACCACATTCTCAATACCAGAGCAGTCCACGGAGTACAAGCGGATCATTGGGTATGCCAGAAGCATTTCGATGTCCAGAGCCACTTCAGAAGCAGTCTTACAGCTGCCGCTCTTGGTGTAAGGAGAGTAGGTGATACCAGCACCTTGTTCGGCGTACTTGGCGGCCGCACCATAGGAGCCTGTGCTGGTGCTGGTGCTGATGCTAGAGGACGAAGATGCGCTGACGCTGCTCGAAGACGACCAGAATGGAGAAGACGCCGAGGTAACAGCAGTGGCAGCAGTGGCAGCAGTGGTCGTGGCAGTGGCAGCCACAGCCAGTGTGGTGGACGACTCGTCTGCATCAAAAAGGCCAAGAAGCTGAGCCAAAAGACCCGAGGTGGTGGAGCTGGTTGTGGCGGCCGCTGCGGTTGTGGCCGTGTTGGTTGCCTCGACAGCTGCCGCCGAAGTGGTCGAATCAGAGTCACCGAAACTACCAAGAAGTTTCGCAAGCCAGCCGCCGCTGGAGCTGCTGGTGGTGGCAGCAGTAGTGGCAGCAGCGGCGGCAGCAGTAGTTGCCTGGACAATTGCCGTGCTCAGAGCAGCAAGTGTGGTAGCAGCTGCGGCAACGGTGGTGGAAGAGGTGGTATCGTCCGCGTCAGAGTCATCAAGCAATGAAAGGAAAGACGAGATAATTCCTCGCTTTGCGTTTTGGCCAGCGTCTTGTCGGTTGCGCCATTCGCCGACTGGAAGCGCCAATGCCATCGTGAGAAGGCAAAGGAAATTGATAAAAAGCATCACGGGGTCCGGAGAAGCAAAATTGTGTCTGAGTGCGTTGTGGAGACAAAAATGGTCTGTCTAGGATGCAAGGGAAAGGCAATGGTTGGGGCCTGAAGTCTCCTTGGGTATAAGGAAAGCTCGCGGAGACGTAAGGACAGCCGGACAAAGGATGGGAATAGGCGCAGAAAGGAAAGGCAGTCGCCAGTAGAAGATTGTTGTCTTTTTCCCTCTAGGTTTTGATTTGTGATATTTCCGGGCTTCAGGCCCTTATATTGCGGGCGTGAAGGCCATGCGACCTCAAGGTGGATGTCCCGTTTAGGCAAAACATAGATTTCGCAGCCAATGGTATTACCCGATTAGGAAATCTAATGGTGCGCACCGGCGGCAGCGAGTTTTGAGCTTTCTCCTCTTCGGGAAACGGGCTGGCAGCGCGTGTTAGTCGCAGTAAGGAGGTGCTGTTAAGCCTTGTTGACAGATGCAAAATTGCCAATCCCGGAAGAAAAATTAGTGGGGAAGCTCGTCAGCTTTCTTGATTTGTGCGCGGGTCTTGGCTTCTTCCGCATCTCGCAGGTGGTGGGGTCTCCCGGTACACCCGAGACACCGCTGAAGGAGCGAGTGAAGACTCGATTAGCTGCAGAAAGCGGCGTATATGAGAGCCAAGTAGCAGGTGACAGAGTGGGGAAAATGCGTTGCAGTTTAACGCTCGTTGGACCCCCACAGAGGCAGCCGGCTGGCGCGGCCGCTTTTGACCTCATTTTTCAGATCCAATGCAAAACGCGCTACCGCCGCCGCCACGCATCGACACGGGAGCTGGCACCGGTTGAGTATACATGAAACGCTAGCGTTGTCGCCGGTGATGCGAGTTTTTGCGTTGGAGCGTCGAAATTCCATCTAGTGGGAAAACACGATGCTGCAGCTCTATGCGAGATCAGGCCCGCGCAGGCTGCAGGAAAAGGGAAAGAGAGGATATCACCGACGACCCGGCTCCGGAACACAGCGTATTCCCATTTCGGGCATCGACACCAGGAACCGCCGAATGTGTCCAGGACGCCAAGGCACCTCGAACCCCAAAACAACCAGCCCCCGGGTTTGCCCCAGCGTTCGCAGAAGCACCTGGCGACGGTGCTGACGTCACGCACGCTACCAGACAACGAAAAGCCTGCCGCTTTCCCATCGACTGGGCAAAATGAGTGAAACCGAATGCGCTGTGATCCCT
>JAKUBD010000178.1:0-17567 GCA_030563125.1 Metschnikowia laotica
TATTGGCATTTCCCACATTGGCAGTTGGTCCAGCGAGGAGCTGTTGCAAACAGAGTTGGCAAAAGCTTACGAAGATCTCGAAGAGCTTTCGAAGTTGTTAGAAGAAGTTAGCGATCTCAAAAATCAACATGAGCAAGAGCTGCCTGAGAAATTTGAAGCCAGCGAAAGCTTGAAAAAATTGACGGATGAGTTACAAATTGCTGTGAGTGCCAAGGATTCACTTGAGCATCAGTTACTTGAGGCAAATTCGAGAATAAGCGAGTTGGAAAAATCTCAGATTTCAAGCCAAGATGGAACATCTTCACAAGACGGCTTTGGGGACGACAAAGGATCCGAGCCGTTTTCGAACACTTCAAAGGGCATTGATCAACAAAATGTGATTGACGAGAACGCGAGTGAGACAATAGCGAAGCTACAAGATGAACTCGCTCATCTCAAATCCTCTTTTGAAGCCGAGAAAAAAGAGCTTTTGGAGAATATTCCGCGGTTGAAACATGAGATCAGAGAAAAGAGCGAAACTACTGATGAGGATCAACTCGTATTGATGAAGTCTGAAATGCTGAAGAAGGAAGCGGAGCTTGGATGGGCTCAGAAAAGAATAAAGAGCTTGGAACAGAACATAGAGGTCCTATCCGAGAGTGCAAGTCACTCGTTGGAATCTTTCAAGAATAACCAAAGCACATTTAAAGCACGCATCGCTGAACTCGAGGAAATCAAAGTCAATTTGCTGAATGACATTGACGAGCAAAAGACTCGTTTCGAAGAAAGAGCACAGGTTTTGCAAGATAGAGTGGATGATTTAGAGTTGTCAAATATGGATTTGGAGCTTCTTCAAAAAAATCTTGAGAAAAATAAGGAAGAACTCGAGAAAAGACTCAAGCTAAAAGAGGTTGAAAACACTAAAGAGAAGACAGAACTCCAGTCTCAGTTGGATGCGTTTTTCAAAAAGTTGAGATCTGTGGAGGCAGAAAGAGACCAACTCAACACAGAATATTTCGAGCTTGAGAAATCCAGCAATATTATAGGCAGTGAGTTACAGGCCAAAGAAACTCTTCTTCAAGCTATTTCCAATAAGGGTGCGGACCTTGCGGCTAAAGACAAGATTGTGATTGAGATCAAGACAAAGTTAGCAACAACGATTGCAGACTTAGGCGAGTCGGCCCAAAATATTCGCATACTCAACAAGGAGAAAACGGATTTGCAAGCGGAGTTGGCTGAACTCTCTGCGAATCTTGAAGAAAGCAAGCTAAAAGCGGCAGAAACAGAAATTGAGCTAACCGAGAAACAAAAAGACTTGGATAGCATTCTGAAGGAAAAGCGCAAACTCCTCGCAATACAAAGCGAATATATCGCTTTGAAAGACGTAAATGCAGAGTCAGAGGAGAAAATTCTGACACTCAATGCGAAAATTGACGCCTTGAGTGAATCCTTGAATGAAGCTAAGATGGCTTTGGATGAACAACGCAAGCAAAATTGTGAGACATCAGAAGCAGCTGTGCAAGATTACACGGAGCATACCTCAAGACTTGAGAAACGACTTCTTGAAAGTCAGCATAACCATGAAAGCAATTTTGAATCAATGAAAGAACAAACACAAACGGAGTTGCAATCCTTGCGCGATCAAATAGAGACTTTTGCATTGGAGAACAAACTGCTAAAGGATCAGCTTGAACGTATCCAAAAATACCAGGCTCCCAAAGATGACGATACCCAGGGACTCGCAAAAAACTTGCAGATTGCGGATGAAAGTGAACAACTCAAGGACTCAATCGACACAAGAGGGAATACATGCGATGAAGGCGAACTTCACGCACAAAATGAGAAGGCTCACAATGGGTTGAAAGCGGAGTATGAATCCCTTCAGCAGCAAACTGAACAAATGAAAGAGCAGATTGAACAATTGGAATCTCAAATGGCCTCAACGAAGCTGGAGATGGAGAAGGGAAACGAGAATTCAAAACGTTTGACTCATGAAGCTGCGCTGAAAGATACAGAGATCGAAAAGCTTCTATGCATTGTGGAAGAGCAGAAACAACGCTTAGAGGAAACAACCGCAATGTTGTCTAATTCGGAGAAATTAAGACAAGAGGTCAATGGAATTGTTGGTCTGGAGCTTAATGGAGTCTCCGCACAAACTGAAGGAAACGAGCCTATCCATAAGAGTATTGCAGAGAACTCCAACGAAGACACGGCGAGGAACGATGTCGACAACACGGCTCTGCTAGAAGAAGTCGAAAAACTCACGAGTGAGTTGCGTGGAAAGGAAGAGGAGATTTCAACGCTCAGCTCTCTATTGAAAGACGCCGAGATGCATAGGGTTCAATTGGTGAGTAAGCACGAACAGGCGATCACAGAATTTGAGAAGCGGGCTTCTGAAACGGCGGCCGTCCCCAAATGGGACAAAGAGTATGACGGTGAAGAACAGCCAGTCGTTGATCAACTGGCAGCAAAAGAGATCGAGGTACTCAAGCATGAGCTTAAGCAAGCCAGAAAGCAGGTTGCCGATCATTCGCAACTAAAAGAGCAGTTGCGTCAACAGGAAGACGCTATGGAAAACGAGCGAAAGAGTAGAAGCGAGGCGGAGAGTGATTTGGCGGACATGTTGATGATCCTTGAAACGAATGAGAAGAGGGTGGGCAAATACCGGCGCCGCATGGAAGCGTTTGATGTGCCGGTGTCGGAATCGGACAGCGCGCCTGAAGACTTGTTATAGAGTGAGTAAAATAGCACAAGAAACATGTGACGCTATAACGAGAAAAGAAGAACAGGAGAAAGAGAAGTAGGAGAGAGAAAGTCGAGTAGAGAAGGATAGAATATCAGAGAAAACAAGAAGCTAGGGGACTAATTGAGAAGATCAGCGAGGAAAGAGATAACGAGCCAACGAAGGGAGAGTGACATACATAAGAAAAAAAGAGAAAAACCAAAGCAAAAAACAGGCGAAGCGGAAAACCTGGAACAGCAAAAGGAATATCAAGTGCCGGCTGAAAAGGGCAACCGACTTGGAGTGGAGTGGGTGGAAGCGAGGATGGTTTCCACCAGAGTCGGAGTCAGCAGAGTGCATGAACGCGAAGGCATCGCATGAGCCACCGAACAACGCAACGGTTTTATCTCCACAAACCAACACACACCCCAGGCCAGCACAGGCAACGTCGCGCCGAGCCCAGGAAGAGTCATGATTCTTCTCATCGACTCGTACGATTCGTTTTCGAACAACCTCCGCAAGCTCCTCGAAAACAACAGCGGCAAACAAGTGGTGACGATCTTCAACGACACATTTTCGCCCGATGAGTACCATGATGTGTTTGAAAATTGGATCCAGTACGCAGACTATATCGTGGTGGGCCCCGGTCCGGGCCATCCTAAGAACAAGAAGGACGTTGGTATCGTGCACTGGCTCTTTCAGCATTTTGCCCAACACCCTTCCTCGGCCATTCCCACGCTAGGTGTTTGCCTTGGGTTCCAGAGTCTCTGTCTTGAATTCGGCAATGACGTCGATCAATTGGACGTGATCCGCCACGGCCAGATCTTCGACGTCCATGCGGAGCCGTGTGCTCTTTTCAGCCGAGACCAACCGCTGTCTTTCCCCAGTGTTCGCTACCACTCGTTGCACGTGGACCTTTCCAAGTTGAACGACACCATTGTGCCGCTCGCAACATGCGATGAGCCCTCAGTGGACGGCAGGCCGCCCCGGCGCTTGTTAATGGCCGGCCGTCACCGGGACCTACCGCTCTACGGTGTTCAGTACCACCCCGAATCTGTTTGCTCTTCGCAGGGCGACATGCTAGTGAAAAACTTCGATGCGTTGGCCGGAGTCTTCAACACCGCACGCAGGCCGGACTTGCCTCTGTTGCAGCACCAGCCGGCCGTTCTCGACATGTCTACCCAGTTTGTGAAGAGCCGCGCCGTGCACGAAGACGGCTTGATTGCCGGTGGGCGCTTCGGCCTGCTGCCCGGCCATTCACGCGTGTGGGCTCGCCGGTTCACGCCGCTGCTTGCCAATGCAACCTCGGTGGATATTTGCGATTACCTCGCCCAGCAGAAGACCGACTTCGTGCTCCTCAACTCTGCTGCCGAGCCAGGCCTGTGGTCGGTGGTGGGGTTGCCGATACCCAACGAGAGCACCGTGGTCACCCATTCGCTTGCAGATGCTGATACTGTCTGGACATCAAAATATGGCTCGTCTGAGCGCGCTGCAGTGCGCAATACTTCTGTCTGGCAGTATTTAGCTGACGTCATGGTTGAGAAATACACCAGCAGAGAGTATCGCGAGGCACAGTTGCCCGGACTTTCCCACCGGGCTTTTCCCTTCTACGGCGGCTTCATGGGCCTTCTTTCATACGAGGAAGGCAGACACCTCAATCATGACCTAATGAAAACCCAGCAAACGCCCGCCCTTCCCGACTCCAAGCTCGTGTATATCGAGCGCTTCATCTTGCACGATTGCAAGGAGAATGCGTGGTTTCTTGTGTCCGTGCGGCCAGAGGACGACTCTGAATTCTGCATCGAATTGGCCTCCCGTCTTTCGGGATCCGGTGTTACGCCGGTGACAAAAGACTCGGTACCTTCGAGCGTCAAACATTTGTGTTCACCAGCAGACCAGGACATCGAGTATCAGTTTCCTGATAGAGAAATCTACCGCAAGCAGTTTGAGCTTTGCCAGGAATACCTTCATTCGGGCGACACGTACGAGCTCTGTCTCACGACTCAGCTGAACATCATGTTGCCACAATACGTGAACTCCTGGGATATGTACAAGGTGTTGGCGCTTCACAAGAACCCGTCGCCATACTCTTGTTTTATGGAATTTGACGATTGCGTGTTGTTGTCCTCGTCGCCTGAGCGATTCTTGTCGTGGAGCGACAGCTCGGAAAAGCAGGGTCAAAAGGTGGCCGAATTACGGCCTATCAAAGGAACCGTGCGTAAAACGGACAAAACAACAATCGAGGATGCTGTGCGGCTTTTAAAAACGCCGAAAGAACTTGGCGAAAACCTCATGATTGTCGACTTGATTCGCCACGACCTTCTGACGTTTACCGAAGACGTGGAAGCGCCGACATTGATGGCCGTGGAGGAATACGAAACCGTGTACCAGCTCGTTAGCGTGATTCGTGGCCACTTGCCCAAACAGGGCTACAAGGGCATCGATATTCTCCGGCTGTCGCTCCCACCAGGATCCATGACGGGTGCACCCAAAAAGCGCTCGATTGAGCTTTTGCAAAGTATCGAGGCCATGCAGCCCACCATGCCTCCGGGCGGCCGCAGAGGTATCTACAGCGGAGTCGCGGGCTACTGGTCTATTACGGACGACGCCGATTGGTCGGTGATCATTCGGTCGGTGATGCACTATAAAAACGATGCGGCAAATACCTTCGACAAAAACGTGTGGAAAATTGGAGCAGGTGGTGCTATTACGGTGCTCAGCAGTGAGGCTGGCGAATGGGATGAAATGCAGCTTAAGCTTTCCAGCACCCTTCAGACCTTCTTGTGACTGCCATGTATATAGAAAGAAGCCAAAAGAAGCGAAAACCGGAAGAAAAATGGAGGAATGCATCAGCAGATTTTCTCGTATCTATACAAAAAAAAGGAACACTTGCCTCGAGACAAACATCCAAACAAGAGTGTAGCACACTCTGATGAATATAACGCTTTGATAAATAAAACGATCTGATAAACAAAGCGGCCTGACGAATATAATGCTCTGATAAAACGATCTGATACACAAAGCGATCTGATGAATACAACGCTCTGATAACTAGAACGATCTGATACACTAAACGCTCTGATAAACAAAACGCACATCCGTCATGAAAGCAGAAAGGAACGGAAGAGAGAAAATTAAAAAAAAAAAAGAAAAATCTCGGGAATATTTGTGTGAATAAGAAAAGCTACCCGACGGAAAAAAATCGCTTCAAATAAAAAATTACCCAGTAAAGATCGACGAAGCCAAGGCTGGGAAGAACGAGCGCAATTACATCGAGCACTTCCAGACATGACGCACCACATACTACATTTTCGCACGAAAAGAAAGAAATTGAGCCAGAGGAAGTAAATCCGAAAGCCCCCTCAGAAAAAAAAAACATTCTTCTAGCCATCAGAAGCCAAAGCCCCGACCCACACCCTTCCAGCCCGCCGCGTAATAGCCGCCATGGCGCGATAGTGGAGAAGTCGTGCGCGAACCACACACGCCGGGCGTATACGCAACCGAGAAAAAAACGGACAACACCAACCACAGCACCTGATCATCTAGCATCATGTCGTATTACGGATACGATGCAAATGCGCAGTATCAGCCCAAGCGTGACCAGCGGTCGTACGACTTCCAGGACACCTACGAGGGCTTGGGCGACCTCGAAGAGGACGATGCCTTGAACACCGAGACGTTTGACGTTGGCAATGTGGGCAAGAACTTCGACTTTTCTGGGACCTCCATGAGTTCTGCCGGCACATCGGCCCCGAAACCGGCGCTCAACTTCGCCCGAGCCGCGGCCAATGACGACGAGTTCATGAAGGATTTATGGGGTGACAACACGCCCGAGCCCAAGACCTCTGGTCAGCCTGGACCAGCCCACCAAGACGAAAAGAAAGTGTTGAGTTTGGAGGAGATCGAGGCTCAGTTGACCGCCATTGACTCCAGCCAGCAGCGGGGCCCAATGCCTCCGCAGCAGCAACAATTTTACTCCGGAATGCCTGCCCAGTACGGTGGCTACATGATGCCTCAAGGCTACATGCCACCAGGCGCTCAGTACGGCATGCCCTACCCAGGCCACTTCATGCCCATGCAACCGCAAATGATGCCCAACCAAATGCACCCTCAGGGTGTTCCGGGAATGCAAGGTATGCCCGTAATGCCAGGTGTGCAGATGCAGCCCAACATGGGCCAGCCAATGGGCCAGCCGGCTGGTGCTCAGGGCCAGCCAATGGCACCCCAGCAGATGCCTCAGCAACACCCTGCCCAGGCTGCCCAAGGCCAAGGTCCAGTCTCAGGTCCAGCTCCCCTCGCCGCTCAGCAAATGCCTCCTCAGGCTGTTGGCGGCGCCGGTGTCCAACCTGCAGCCTCCCAAGTACCTGTGGAGCAGCTCCAGAAGCACGCTGAGCCAGCCAATGCCGCCCAAAATGGCGTGCCTGGTTCTAAGAGATCCCAGGACAGAGCCGACTTGTCTCATTTCCCCATTTTGGGCTCGAAGGGCCGCGTTGCCGCCGCATCTGGTGAAACCCAGCCTGCTCAAGCTCAAGCTCTTCACAGCTCTGCTGGCCCCCATGCTGAGACGAACACAAGACCATATGGCCAATACTCGCAGGGTCGCCAAAGAACCCCCATTGAAGACTTGCTGCCAGAGGAGCAACAGAGATTGGCCAGACGCCACAACAAGGTCTCCAAGATCATGCGCTACTCGGGTGTCATGAACCCAAAGGACAAGGACTTCGTGACCAGATTCCAACTCTCGCAAATTGTCACCGATGATCCTTACAACGAGGACTTTTACGCGCAAGTGTTCAAGGTGATCCACCCAAAGTCTAATGGCCTCGGTGCCCAAACTTCGCAGGAGCCAAACTCCATTGCTCAGGCCTACTTGGACCAAAGTGGCCATCGTTTGGGAGGTCGTTTCAAGAGAGCTGATGTCGCTTTACAGAGAATGCAGCAACAAGTCCAAAAAGCAGTCACCGTTGCCAAGGAGAGACAAAAGTTGCCGCATAATGCCAGAGAAGGTGTTCTTGGAAAGATCTCGGTGGGATCAGGTAAGAAGCCAAGACAACAGTTGGTGATTTTGAGTAAAGCTGCTCAGAAGGCCAAAGAAAACGAAGAGACTGAGGACAATGTGGAGGGCATGCAGAAGAAGACGCGCTCAGCATCAATGGCTGCTCCATCCAGGCCGATCAAGAAATACACCAAGAAAGACATTATGGGTATCTTGGAAGAGATCATCAACAATTTGATGACAGTCGAGAGTGCATCAAGATTAACTCCGGACGTTGACACCACGCAGCTTTGGGAGTCATTGCATATCTTGGACCAAGCATCTTCCTCGGGAGATGATGAGTTATTTGTGAACCCATTCATCCAGTGTCTCAACTATCCTAAGGCATTGAAGATCTTGCCTCGTCTCTTCAAGTTTTTGACAAGAGAGCAGATCTTGACCACAGTCACATTGATTATGTCGAACTTGGAGAACTTAAAGGTTATCAAGGACGGTTCGTACACCACTTACGAGGACAAAAAGGTGCCAAAGGCATTGCAGGCATTGGTGGAGAACTACATGTTGACATTCTGCAAGGTGTTGATGAATGCTGTGCAAGACTTCAAGTTTGACGAAATCATTGGGTTGCTTCTCATTTTGATTCAGCACAACGTGGTGTCTTTTGTGTCGACGACCAAAATCGGGTTGTCAGTTTTGACGACGTTATTGTCGAGAGCAGAGCTCATGAGCGGAGAAGACACGATTTCGGCCACAGACTTGTCTGAATGGACTGCGTGCTACGACGAACTCTTCACTTCATTGGAGTCGCGGATTGCGGCCATTTTCCCACCTACACACGATGACAGAGAAGACGACTACGTGTGGCAGTTCTTGGCCACGCTTTCGTTGGGAGGTAAGTTGAGCCACCAGAGAATCATTGTGGACGAGGTGAGGGATGAGATCTTCGGCGTGATGAGCAGAGCAAAGGCGATCGACAACAACGACATGGCCAACCTCCACAAGAAGCAGAGCATGTTAAACAACTTGAACATGTACTTGGTTGTGATGGGTCTTGTAGCGGACGAGAACGAGATCCAGGAGTTGAAGACATGAGACGAGAGCGGGAAGAAAGAGAGAAAATGAAGACAGAGGTAAAGACAAATATAAGACAGAGAATCAGATATAAGCGGACACATGGTCCCGCGTCCGAAAACACAGTATCATCGCGGCCGCCGCACCATTATAGTCAACATCAGCCGTAGCATCGGGCGGAGGCGCCGCGCAGATCGACCGCCGCAGATGGCATCCCACGTGACCTGTGGACGTGATAACCACCAGGGTGATGCGGAGCCATTCCACCATCCGGCCAATGCATCGGTTCCAACCCATCCACGCCAGAACAGCACCACGAGCGATTCCGGAAGTGTCTCATGGTTGATCCTCTCTCCGCACAGCCCGTGCCGCCAATTGTCTCCGGCGCTCGGCACGAATACAATGCATCAGATTCAGGCTCGAGGGGCCAGCCCCGAATCTGTGGAGTTGATAATGTCCATCGAAGCCACAAGTACTATACGAGCGATTCAACCCAACCAGTTGACGCAGGGTCCTCTGACCAACCTCCTCACATCTTGACCCACGGGTATGTCCATGGCCATGTCCACCAGCATAAGGACCACATGCATATCCACGGACACATTCACAACCACGATCACATTCATGATCGCGACCGAAACCACAGCCACGGCGATGGCGGCAGCAGCGCCCAGACCACGGCCGAGCTGATGTGCAAGGAGCTCGATGATAGCTTTGACCTTTGCGACGAGATCTTTTGCGACGACCTCAACGACTGCGGCTTCTACGAATGTGGTGATAGCGAGCCACAGATATCAAGCGGCGCCGAGCTTGCAACGCCCCTTGGCTACGGCCCGGCCGGACTCGAAACCATAGACACGCAGATACCTGGTGTCGCCGATGGCGGCCACGACCCTGGCTGCGCCGATAACACCGGCGCCGAGACTTGCACGGATGCCGTGTGTTTGAAAAGCGACCACGACCATCACGATAACAGTCTATGCGCATCTCAGAAACCCAAGCTTTCCATTTTCGAGCGGCTAATCCAGAACGTGCTGCAGAGCGTTGAACGGTACCCGGACAAACGCATCAAGCTCGAAGATCCGCCCACGCCCAGGCAGCCCACGGTGCAACTTCACTTTCCGCACGAGTGTCATGGCCGCCAAAGCGGAACCAGCACGCCCGTGTTCTCGGCTCACACCTCGCCATATGCCTCGGCTGACGACCATGCAAGCGGCTCAGAAAGCTCAGCCCTCCTACCGCTGTATCCGGACGTGGATGCGACGACGGCACTCTCTGGGCACACCCTCCACCAATCGTGCTTCCACGCGCAGGTGCCGGTGAGTGCCTTTAGCATGGACCAGACAACGTCCCCACTTTTACTTGGCAACAAACGGCCACGGTCGGACTACGATTTTTTTGTGCAGTTCAATAACTTCGACACCATAGATGGCTTGATAGACAAAAACCAGGTCCAGGTCCAGGCCCAGGCACAAGCACAAGCCACCGCTAACGCTCACGCACACGGTCAAGGCCATAACAATAGCCTCAGCCAAACCAATAGCGACATCCTGCTGCCGTCGTACGCATGCCGCTGGGAGGACTGCTACAAACCTATCAGCGACCGCTCGCTCGTGGACCACCTCCTCGACACTCACATGCGTCCGACCCAGGCCATGGCAGCCGGCCCTCCACCCAACTACGTCTGTGAGTGGAAAGACTGCCACTTCTCCGACGAAGACTTCAAAAGCTTTGTGCTGCACTTGAACTCGCACAAGACCGAGTCTGTCTCCACGTCATATCCACCGGCGTCGCCGCTCCTCACGCCCCAGTCCATTGAAACTGCTCCAGAGCACGTCAGCTCCGAGTGCGTGGCCTTCCAGCCCGATTGCCCCTCCATACGGCCGCACGGAGTCAACATCACCGATATACGCATCCTCCCCAAACCAAAGGCCGCCTCAAAGGACCCGTTCTTCACGTGCAGGTGGCAGATCGGCACTGCCCCCGACGGCAGCCCTATTGTGTGCAACAAAACACATGGCGATGAGGGCCTGCTCCAGGAACATCTTCAACAGGACCACATCGGAAAGGGTAAATCTTCATACAACTGCTGCTGGCATGGTTGCGATCGCAACGGCGGAAAGCCATTTATTCAGCGCCAGAAAATCACTCGCCACATCCACACTCACACGGGCTACCGACCATGCAAGTGCCATATTTGCGGTGCGCTGTTTGCTGTGCCCCGAATGCTTACCCAGCACATGCGGACCCACTCCGGCGAACGCCCCTACGAGTGCTCCCAATGCGGCAAAAGCTTTTCTAGCAGCTCGTCATTGGCCATCCACCTTCGTGTACACACCGGCGACAAGCCTATGGTGTGTCCATGGCCCGGTTGCAATAAGCGCTGCAGCGAGAGCTCCAACATGGCCAAGCACTACAAGGTGCACTTAAAGACACACACGTGCGATACGTGTGGGCAGACTTTTTCCGAGAAGAAGCTCCTCACTCAACACAAACGCACCCACACCTCCTGAGAGGCACCATAATCACTACATCTCCATCCTCGCGGACACATGGGGGGGCTATCACATCTTGCACATCATTCCAGCCATTCACAGGTACTCCATCCAAGCGAGGTGTAGGTCGCTGGTGATGAAGGTACGGGTGCGAGGAGTGTCAGTAGTCGTCTATACCCTTCATACTATTTACATACAGGACGGTATCAACCGCACTAGAGAAATTTTCGTTTTAAGGTGTACCCCAAACTCCATCATGAAAACGTCCGTTGGAGTTGGCAGAATTGCCAAGACCGCCAGACCCAGATTCGCTAAGCCACAGTATGTGGCTCCACTGTTAGCATCGGTATCCTCCGGAGACCTCATCAACAACGCCTTCGAACAGCAGGGCCTCTATCACATTCCTAAAACAGCTTTCGGCCACTGGCCCGTGTACAAAAAAGTTCAAAATACACTCATCAGCACGGAGATCAAGCGTGTTCAAGGCAACGTCTCATTGTTTGCTCAAGAGTTGCTCGAGCGTCTTCCACATGGTCACAGCTTGGAAAAGAAGGTGCGTGTCAACCAACTCACGGGAGAAATCAAGATAAAGGGTGATCTTGTGAGGGCAATCCAGCAGATCCTCGATAATAATGATGGCTTGGCTGGTCGGAATTAGACTGCCCATATGGGGAATTTTGTACATAATTTATAAATGAGAGTAGATATGTTTGCTTCACTGTAACTCTTGGCCTGCTTCCAGGTTAGGCGTGCTGCCGGAATCACCAAAGCCAAATGCTGCCTTGCGTATTTGCACAATCCACGGGTCTTCGAGTAGCTCGGACGCAGAGGGGCGTTTGCCCGGTTCGTGTTCCAAGCACTTGGATATGAACTTAATACCGGCCTCACTGAGTTGGTCTTTTGAGGGGAGAGACGGCTTGTGTCCGGCAGCAATGTGATACATAATCGCCCACTCGTTATCCAAATAAGCCCATGGCCTTTTTCCTGTCGCCATTTCCAATATGCAGCAGCCAAGGGACCAGATATCCACTTTTCCGTTCTTTACCGAACCTTTCCCGGTGATCACCTCGGGCGACATGTACATCGGCGTTCCGGTCATGGAGTTGAGGTTCTCTGGGTTCCGTGTACTCACTTGACTTCCGGAGTGCGACGCAGATTTTCTGGTTCTTCCTGTTGCTGAAATCACCTTTGCCGCTCCAAAGTCAACAAATTTTATGACTCCGTTGTGGTCAAGAAGTATGTTTTCCGGCTTGATATCCCGGTGAACAACTCCAGATTGATGCAAGTATGCCAAACCCTCGATCATTTGCAAAGCATAGACTTGGATCACCATCTCATCCTCAATTCTTCCGTGGGCTAGAAGGCCGGCAAGAGATCCACCCTCACAATACTCCATGAAGATGTAGACTTTGTCACGATGCACCTCCACACCGAAGTATTGAACGACGTTTGGGTGATTGAACATTTCCAAAACAGTCATCTCTTCTTTGATTGAAGGAATTAATTCCAAAGACTGGCTGTCATGGAAAACAATTTCTTTCACAGCCATGACTCCTCCTGTGTCTAAGTTGACTGCAGCATACACCTGACCGAATGATCCTCCGCCGATGAACTTTCCTTTCTGCCATCTGATGGAAACACTTGAGAATGAAGAGGCTAAAAGGGTCACAAATTGATACTCCAGGTCTGAAATATCCATGACACGACCAACCGAGTTGAGCTGATTCTGCACGTCGGAACGATAGTTTTCAATTTCTTCGATTTGACAAATCAAGTCTTTTTGGTACGCTTGCAATACCTCGTCATCATCTGCAGCTTTCTCGATACCTTGTCTTTGTGAGTACCATTTCATGAGTCGTCTCTGCTCAGCTTCGCTAGATCTTGCACCCATGATATCGAAATGCGAGATTAAAAGAGACATGCAACGAGCAACCTTTAATTTGAGCTTCAAAAATTGCTCCTCACCGAGCACCAATACATTGAATCCTCTTGTCATTTCCATCGCAAACTCAAGGGCAAGAACACACCATCTGAATGTCTTTCTGTCGGTGGGGACACAATCATCGCAAATGAAGCTAACCCAGTCGATGGACAAATGTATCAATCGCATGATTATAACGGATTTTTTTGTCAGATCTGTCCACTTAACGGACACCTTGCCGAAATCCCTTGCATAGATGATGTAAGAGTTGACAAGCTCTTGGTATCCCTTTTCTGGGAATGCAGCTCTGCATTTGTCGATCAAGACATTGACAGAGTCAAGAATCGTCAAAGACATCCGGAAAAAGAGTTTTTTTATTCTGTTGAGTTCTCTGTGCACCACTGTCAAAGATGATCTCTGCTCCAAAGGTTTCATGTTATCTGCAAAGTTGACAGTATCCATAAATTTCTCACCAATGTTATGCAAATTGAAGTGAGACAGATTAGCGATAAGTAGGAATTGACCAGCCTTGACGTCCGATATAGGCACATCATTTATATGCAAATTTATACTGGCACCATTCCAGACGATAGGCTTAGGAGGGCAATAAGCAAGCACATAAGCGTAAGCGAGTTTCCCGTCCCCATCTTCTTCTTCAATATCGAATAGCCGGATGTCATGGTCATTAGAGGTTAAAAAGCTCGAAAAGGCAGATTTCGTCTCGCTTGGATCTGTGCCGATGGATGATGCTGTGATAATCTTCAAAATCTCAGCTTCATTACCCGTCAAGTCCTCGCTGGCGAAGAAATACATACCCTGAGCTTCAACTGTACCTGTGTAGACAAGGAAGTGGTTTGTATCCTTCAAGACATCAAGGAATTTCTTTTTTCTGTTTGAAGAGTTGACAGGAATCTCGAAGACCAAAGAATTTGTGAATGCTTTGGAAATTTCACCAGTGAAACGAGCTAGCTTACGTCTCAACTGTCCGAAATTATCCGCGGTAGATGTGTACCATCTGTTGTAATCAGCTGGGCCATTTATTGGAACTGGCGGTTTGTTCATCTGATGAGTCAAATATGCTAAAAGTTTTTGACATAGTCTTGATGTAACAGATGTGATGCTTTCAGCAACAACATTGCCTCCATTATCGATGAGATTACCTAGATTCCTCAAAAACTTCCAGGCACTTTCTAACTCTTCGGGTTCCTTATTTGTTCTGAAGAGATATGTCGACTTCAGACTATCATTCAATTTTTTGTTTAATAAAACGAGGAAATAACGAACACATTGTAGCACAACCTGATCGAAATCCTCAATATCTTTCTCAAACAAATCTTCGATGACCCACGTTTTTTCGTAATCGGATCGGCAGTAGTCTTTGATGCCACTTTTAATGTCCAATGCAATCTCAATATAAGACTTGAAATCATCTATAATTTGATCAATCATCATCAATGTGGGATTTTGTAACTTCATAGCGTACTTCATTCTGGCAGTTATTATTTCTTTGATAAGCCTCATAGGTACTAGACATAAGGAAATTAAGTCATGAACATAATCCGGAAGCTTGAGGACCTCAAACATATTAGAAAGCCGGATGTAAGTGTATTTAGATTTCACAAGCCATGGAGCCAACGTCTCGAAAATACGTTTTCTGAAAATCATGTAAACATCTTTTTCTTTCACCAAACGCTCTGTCAAAGACTTGTTGTCTTCTTCGAAGATTCTCTTGACTTTGTTTTTGCTGTTGGTAAGCAGTTCTGCTTCACTTTGTGGCACAGCTTCTGAGCAGCCTCTTGTGATATCTAACTCATCATTTCCGATCCACTTTTTGAAGGACCGCGACTCACGCTCAATTGCACTGGTTATAGAAAGCCATGCAGTAAGGGCGTCGACTCTGTCTTGAAATGCGGCGCTTTGACAAGCTACTTTATCATGCCTCATGTCTTCCAAAGTAATCCAAAGATCACAGGCTTTTTCGTAACGGTCCAAGATCTCAATGATTTGCTGTCTAGGAGGACTTGCTCCCACTTCGTAGGACACATCAAACTCCATGATTTCTTGAATTAGCAGGTCGACCCTATTTCTTCTGTAGAGGGTGATTTTTCTTTGGTCATCGTCGGAGCGATCAAAGAGCTTGGCTTTAATTCCGTACCACAAATTGTCTTTGTACTGTGAGCTCATGAAGTGGGACTGGCCGTCGGTGGCAATTGAGTTGTCGATAATTTTTGTTTTTTCAGAGCGGACAACATCACCGGTAAGAACAGATAGAAGCATGGATTGCCATTCCAAGCGCTCGATGACAGCTGGATCCTCCAAATTCTGGCGATTGAAGGTCTCGATGCCCTTGTCGGCGCTGAGTTTTGACTTGGTGGTACGCATGATGTCGAGAGCAAGCGTGGAATCAATTAAGTACTTGTCGTCCTCCAAGTCTGTGAGAAGGTCCGAGTGGCCGAACGAGGAAAGGTCATCGTCGTCGTCGTCGTCCTCGTTAGGGTACGTGGGGGTGATCTTAGCACTGTCGGCTTCTTTGGGGTCGACGGAAGTGCCAGCGATGGCCTTGGTATGGTAGTCATCGGACCACTGGTTCCGAATGCGCTTGAGATATGCCTTCTCCTGAGCCAAGTATTGGTTTGTGTTCTGGAGATTATTGGCCAACACCTGGCTGAGAGAACGGGAGTTTGATCTCGTGCGCGTGTTGGAGCGCGGAGCGTTGGAGCCGTTGCTGGAAGAAGGAGACGAGTCTGTGTCCGATGACAGCGAAAGCGACGTGGAAGAGTTGACTCTGGAAGAGTTGGACTTGGAGCCGGACGGCGTCCGGCTGACTGGAGCTCGTAGTGTGGAGGCCGTGGAGGCGGTTTCAGACATCACAATGCGGCCTTGCTGAGGCTTTTCGTTCAGCGAGCTGTAGCCTGGCATGAATGAGGGTAAACACAGACAAAGGGGATGGGGCGATGGGAATTAGAGGTAAAACGGGCCTGGTGATGAAGAGGTCGATGATAGTGGAATCGAGTGGGCTGAGGGGCGCTCGCAGACGGGGATAAAGCGTGCAATTAAAAAAACAAACGACGATAACAAAGCGGGTCTTTTTTCTGAGCCTAGTCGAGAACAAAGGATGGGATGTGCGGTGGCGTGGCGGGCCGGAGTAGACTTTGTATGGACGGCGAAGCACACTCAAGCTGAGCAACATCGACATCCCTCGATGTGAGAGAAACGGGTGTTGGGGCACTGTGGTGTACGGGTTCACGCGTGCACGGTTTACCAGACGGCAGAGGGCGGCGGCGTGGTGGGATAGGTGGAGAGCGGTCTATGGGCGGCTGGCACGGCAAAGGTCCCGAATACCAAATTGGACGGCTCTGGTGCAATTGAGCGGTAGCGTGAAATAGCATAGTTGTCGCCAAGGGTGGTGCTGTAGCGGGCGGAAAGGCCCCCGCGCTGTTTAGGGCCACTAGGGCCACTAGGGCCTCCAGGGCCGCGGGGCGCTATGCACCACGCCATTGCAGAGGACTCGTTGTGGTGACTCATGGCCCCATCGCAGTCAGAATGAGACGTTCACGGAGGATCTGGCAAAGGCAGCCGGATGTTGGCCAGCGCTCGTGGGTCTTCTCGATTGGTCCTTCTTCGTTTCCATGTTCCTATCTGCCTCTCCATCCTTGTCTTTGCAGGGTTCACTTCCCATTCCGCGCCGCGCCATGGCCCCGCCATTTTGCCGCTCCACGATAATCAAGCCATGTTTGTTCATCTTGCGGTCTCGTCCAATTTTTATTGCTCTCTTAATGTGTTCCTCTACCCTCCACCTCTTCGACCCGCCTTTTCGTTCTTCATACTTGTTTTTCTCCAATCTTCCAATCTCCCGTTCTCCCGCTCTTTCGTTCGCTTGCCGCTCTTTTGGCCCACGCGGCCGCCGCGCTGGACCGGCGCCACGCCAGCTCTGGCGCTCCACCAGATCTCCTCCTCCAACTTCAGCATCACCGCTTTTAAACACCGCCGTCTTCCGTCCTCCTCCAACCCCCGCATCTCTGGCGGCCAATGGTGTCGTTGTTTGATTTAGCCACGCAAAGCCCGCTCTGGGCCCATCTCAGCACAGGCGTGGCCACGCTAGATCAGATGCTCCGGCTCCACCAAAACGCCGTGCTAGACTTCCAGGCCGTCCCCGCCCAAGCTGCGTTTTCTTCCGTACTTTGCAACTTGGTCGCGAGCCATTTGGTTCAGTCGACGCTGCTGACAGTGGCGGTGATCGAAACCATCAATCCGTTTCCGTGGGACATGCTCCGCCAACACCCACAATACGAGGCGGCTTGGCTCGAGCGCCGCATCCTCACCTACAAATTCACGTCATTCGTTGAGCTCTATGCATTTCTTACCTTCGATCCGCTCCCGCCC
>JAKUBD010000179.1:0-17511 GCA_030563125.1 Metschnikowia laotica
AATGGGGGCAATATCCGGTGCATTGCTTGCGGCTGCAATTGAGGCGAGGGATCAAAGAGGGAGGTTGATCGGCCGCCGCGGATGTTCAAAAGAGGTTCGGAACGTGGTGGCAGAAGTGAAGGCGGTGGCAGCACAAGCGGTGCAAATGGTGCTTGCGCTAGCGAGCGTCAGGATCTACGAACTGATTGGAGAGCACCATATCCGGCGATATCAGCAGCTTCGGCAGGCGGCGATAGAGCAGACGGGCACTCTTGTTGATGTCGGTGCTGATGTCCGATATGACACACCGGGATGTGGAGCGGCTGTTTCTGAAGGAGGGGCTTGCTACGAATTTCGAGGCCGTCTGGCTCATGACGACATTGTCGCCGAACACGAGTACATGGAAAACAGCACGCGGACAATTTTGCAAGACCAGGGTTGGTGGAAGAGTTGGGCCGGCGAAGAGGGCTGCGGCCGGCCAGCACTCGTGTGACAAGGGCTAAAAAAGGAAGTCGGTCGGGAGAGACAAAGAGAGAAGATCCAAGAGAAAAAATCCATAAAGAAAGAATAATAAAAAAAAAAGAGTGCACGATGGAAGATGAAAATGAAAAAGAAAGATGAAAAAGTCGGAGGATCAAACTGGAAATCAAGTCAAAAGTGAAAATCAATCCTAATGCAGAGATGAACAGTGATGAACGGTTTCGCGACGCAGGATACAGACGGCGGACAGCGACAAACCAGGGGTGGTGTGCATGAAAACCTGCCAATCCCAAGTACTGAATAGCAAACGAAAACCGGCATACCAGCGGTATCCGCGGTGAAGCAAGCCGCATCTTCGGGCAGGATCCGGGGCCGGGATCTGGGGCCGAGGTAGCGTTTGACGCCCTTGAGGCCAAAGCCAGGCCGGAACGCTCCTGACTGAACACAGCAACGCAACGCATTGAAGAAATATCCAGCCTCCGTCGCCACACTGCAAACAAACCCCCCGGATCATAGCACGTCACAATCTCACATGGTCCTGTGACAAGAGTGTCGCAACCGGCGGCCTTCGCATTTACTCCAGCTGCGCAAAGATGGCGGACGCTCCAGGTAGGGAGCGCACAGGTGCCGATCCGCAGGTTTTTCTGGCACTTTTTCCTTAAATTTTCTCACTATCCGCTTGCATCCTTTTTATCCGCAACCGTTCCATTTCTTCTTCCAGAACCCATCTGCGACTCGACTTGTCCTTCGATCCAATTCAAAATGTCCAGCGCTGCTTCCACCCCAATTGCCTCTTCCAGCTCTATCTGTTCGTTGCTCACCTGGAAAGATCCAGTTGCTACTGGTAAGGTGTTTGGCTCGATTGTCCTTGCCTTGACCTTTGTCAAGATCAACGTCTTCAACCACATCTTCCACGTGGCCTACTTGGGTTTCCTCGTATCTGCTGCTGCCGAGTACTCTGGTCGCTTACTCACTGGCCAGGGCTTTGTCACAAAGTACCTTGGTGAGCCCAAGTCCCACTCCAGAACCTTCAGAGACTGCGTCTTGCCTGCCATGGGCAACGCCGCCGAGGTCATCGAGTCTAAGGTCCACACCCTCATCTACGCCAAGGACATGGAGGCTACTTTGAAGGCTGCCGGTATCTCGTACCTTTTGTACAAATTGACCTCGTGGTTTTCGCTCTACTCCTTGGTCTTTGCCCTGGTCATCATGGCTTTCACTGTTCCATACATTTACCAAGGTAACAAGGCTGAAATTGATGCCGCCGTCGCCAAATACTCCGACTGCGCCAAGGCCAAATTCACTGAGTACTCCAACTGCGCCCAGAAGAAGATGGGCCCTCACTTGAACACCCTTGCCGAGAAGACTGGCCCTGTCGGTGCCTTTGTCAAGTCCAAGTTCCCAACCAGAACTGCTGGCTCCACTGTCGGTCCTAACAACACATCTGCTTCCACCGGTGTCTCCACTGGCGCCTCCAAGTTCCCAGAGGTTCCTTCATCTGCACCAAGCACCACTATCGATGTCCCTGTCGAATCCACCGGTGTCGTGGAGCCTTCCTTGTGATGAGCTTACGCCTTTTATGCGGTTTACTTCCATACGTCGTGTATATTTAAGCTGTTTACTTCGGAATTCTCGTGGCGTCGCTAGTTGACCTCGGGCGTAGGAAGCCTCTCGAAGCATGCGATGTATTTGGAGCCCTTGTTTCTCTCAACCTTCTGGCCCTCTTCTGTTGCGTTGGTCATGATGGCCACGCACTTGTCCTGCTGCTCCCACTCCTCGCTCTTTCTCTCAAACAACGGATGCTCCTCCAAGTGCTTGACCATCCAATGGTGCAAGTCCTCGACATCTGTGATGGTGTAGACCACTCCGCCCTCTCTCAACACGTATGCATACTCGGACAACAACGTGTTGGTGATGATTCTGGCCTTGTGCTTTCTCTGCTTGAAGTGTGGGTCGGGGAAACAAAAAAACATCTTAGATAACTGACCCTTTTCGAAAAAGTTGGGCGTGAATTTCATGGCGTTTCCTCTCAACACCGCGATGTTCTGGTATTTCTCCTGCTCCTTGTGGTGTTCTCTCAAAGCGATGATTCTATCCTCGACGTACTGTGTAACTTGCACACGGATCTCCATGCCTAGACTCAACGTGTCGGGAAACGCCGAGGCCAAGTTGATGAGCAAGCCTCCGTAGCCACATCCAATGTCAGCAATCTCCACTTTCTTGGACATTTGGTTTGTCTGCTCGTCGTAGTAATGTGGATACAATTTCAGCCACACCATCGCCGATGGCTCTCTAGGATAGTCGAGTCTGTGGTCGGAAAACGGGTTGGAGTGTGCCCGCTGGCGGTAAAACCTCTTTCTTGGGAGATCTACCAGGTCTGGCTCGGGGGTCGGCGTTTCGATGCGAGCGTGCTTGAGCACCTTTCTTGTCTCCTCCTTCTTATCTCTGTATGCTTTTCTCCGACTCTCGGCCTCCCTTTGTTCACGCAACTGCGTCTCTTTGTCTTTCACTGGAGCTGTCGTTTGTGGCTTGGCCATTGTGTGTCTTGTATGTTTGGTGTGGTGTAGCTGGAGAGCGTGGGAATTTTCCACACAGAATTTCCGGTGTGAGATGAGCATCAGCACCACCACCATGCCATGCCAAACCACACAGTATCACCTGGATTCGAAAGTAAAGGATGAGTTCTCTTTGCAAATTGATGTCTGTGGTCTTGTCTGTATACCTTCTGTTTTGATTTGTTTTTTTTTTTTTTTAACATTTTTGTTTTTCATTTTCTGATACTGCCCGTGGCCAATATATGCACTATATACAAGTTAGTCCTTCTTTTCCTCCTCGGACTCTCCGCCAAGATCCTTTCCTCTCTGCTCCATAGTCAAGTATAGCATGGTTCCTGGCGATTCAAGCGTTCTGACCAAGCCAGCACCACCCAACAAAGACAATATTCCAGCCATTTGCGCTTGCAACTGGTCCTTTGTAGGCAAGGTTTTGAATGTGTTGAAGTCGGAAACATTGTAGACGGAGGTCTCGACACGTGCTCCGATAAGGAAAAGCTTTTCGCCACTCTGCTTCAAGATCTTCATCACCTTCTCCGCAACAGAAGGATCACATTTGGGAATGGTGATGATGGCTGTTGGACCGTTCAACAAAGGCGACAATGGGTGTACCACGTTATGGTTTTTTATGGTGTTTTTGTGCAAAGCAGGGTCTTCCTCATTTGCCGACCTCAAATATACATTGTAAACGTTGTTTCTGATATAGGTCAATTTGACACCGAGCTTTTCGAAGTCGTTTCTGATCTTCAACGTGTCATTCTTCAACAAATTGTTGTGGTGCACGTACATCACGATCTCATTGTTGTCGTTCAAATGCTTGTAGTAGTCGATCAAAAACGTCTTTCTCGAAAGAATATGTTTCGTTGTCTTTCTGTTCTCCAACGAGTAGATGGGTTTGATGGCCGTTTGGGCGCTATTGGGGCTAGAGTGGAGGGCCCTGCTGGCAAAAACGCCAGCTGCTTGGAGGCCACTGGCCACTCTGCTTCTAACGAAGAGCTGGCTGGGCGCAGAGAAAAATGGCACGAGAATCAGTCTCATGATGTGTTGGTCAATCACGCTAAATTTTTTTCGTGAGATTCTTTCTACTTGAACAATTCGCATCAACACGACTAGGCCAAACGGCAGCTTTTCATGTGGCGGATAGATGGCAATGCTACGAGGCGTATCACGAATGTGGAAGAGTGAATGGAAGTGTCGTTATTGTTGCTTATATCATTTTCTTTTATTTTTTTTATCTCGTCTGCCTCAGTATATTTTTGGCTTGTCTTTACGTCCGAGCCTTATGATCATATCCGCCGCACTCTGGCCCAAACTGAGAATTCACTGACTCCCGCGTCCACCCGGTACCCAATGCGATAAGGGAAGAATACTCTACGATGTAAAAAATAACATGAAAATTCGAAAGAGATTGATCGACGCCACGTTACACAGACTATACAAAGCTTTACGAAGAAGAGCCGGAGAATGATAAATCAAGCGTTGAACCCTCGCTCATCTTTCGTACTGCCGCACCCACTGCCGCCGCACAGGCCAGCGCATCATCACGCTAGACCTGGCAGGCATCGCGCTGAGCAAAATACCACACTCTCATCTATCCAGCATGTCCGGTGACTCCGACTTCCTCAGCACATTGCGCCATGCTGTAGGTGAGACAGAAGAATCGTCTGACAATGTTTCCCATAAAAAACAAAAGATAGACGACCCAGCAGCCCCCACAAGTGAAAGCGGCAGCATTGGCTACACGGAGATCAACAAGTTTGAGTATTGCGGAAAAGCCTTGAGAAAAAGCATAAGAACAATTGTCGACGACGTCCCTTCCTCAGAAGACTTACAGGCTTACCTAAAGGACCCGAACTTAGACCCTTTTGTCAAGCAGGAGTTGGAGACTAACCAGGCATTGATCATGGTGGCAGAGATGAAATCACTATACCGCGCGGGTAAGTTTCCCTTGTTTGACGACGTTCTTGCTAACAAGGGCCTTGCCAATATTGGATATACCGCTCTGTCGTTTGCGGCCAACTCAAGAACACCAAATGCTGATAGCGCTCCGAACAGCGCCACGGCCACAAGCGAAAAATACTCGGTGCTGAGTGGCAGTTTACCTCCTTTGCCGGAGATTAAGGACTCGCGGCTCCGTGCGCAGGTGTTTCAGCACAAGTCTACCTCGGCCAACAAGACTTATCTCAAGGAACGAGAGATCGTGCTGTCGCACAACGAGCGGATAGAGTTTCTAGGCGATTCCGTGTTGGGCACCATTGTCACCTACATTTTGTACGAGAGGTTTCCGTATGTGAACGAGGGAAAGCTCTCCAACATGCGATCTACGCTAGTCAGCAACAAGATCTTGGCAGAATACTCGACGGCGTACGGTTTCCCCGAAAAATTGCACTCCAATATCGACGACGACACATTGCGGGCAGGCAGACAAAAGATCTTTGCCGATATCTTTGAGGCCTACGTGGGCGCTCTAGCCATAGAGCGTGGCTTCGAGTATGGAGAGATTAAATTGTGGTTGAGTGCGCTTATGAGTACGAAGATCGACGCGTTCGAATGCGAGATAAAGCAAACAAGACCTATCAATAAGGACGCCAAAACAGAGCTCTACTCTTTGATTGGCACTGCATCGCTGCACCCTATCTACCGCGTGGTTCAGAGTGGCAATGGCGCCAGCTCCCCGTTCAAGGTTCAGTGCACCATGCAAGACGACATTCTTGGCGAAGGACTTGCGTCGAACCTAAAAGATGCCGGTCTTAGAGCAGCCATGGCTGCCATCAGAAATAAAGCCATGATTGAAAAGTACGGCAGACAGCGGATGATGACCGACAGATCTGAATCTGTGGTCAAGAAGCCCACCGATACAGAGAGAAAGTCCATCTTCCCTTTGGTTGCAGGACCCAAGGTCTTGCCTAACAAGTTTGCTAAAAACGAGGTCTACGCCTACTTTGGCAAGACTTTGGGAATTTCGCCCGATTATGACGTCGATTATGATAAAAAGGAAAACATTTTCAAGGCCGTCTTGAAAGTGAATGACAATGCCGTCGCAGTTGCTTACGACTCGTCAAAGAAAAATGCAATGTCACGAGCTGCTACAGTAATCCTTGATAACAAAAACTTGTTGGATGACCTCATGTCTCATATAGCATAGTACAAGGAATACACCTTTACATGAACTTACACTTTTGCCCTAATGGCATTTCTACCGACGGTTGAGTCACTCAATAACCGTGTCAAGCTATATCTATCATGAAAATTCTTCAAAACACAGTCTCAATAGAGTAAGACCAGATGAGTTCACACCACAGCTTACTCGATATAGTACCACGGGGAGACGTATAAAGTTATCTTTCTTTTGTCCAGAGACCATACTGCTCCATACAAAACGAAGAATGTCAACCGTTGAATACTACAAATCGTAGGAAGCATCGGGTCTTGTATGTCCCAAACGCTGTTTGCAGCTGTTCAATTAATTTTCTGCAAAGCGTATGCATTAATGAAATCCATGCGTGCGGCAAAGATGAACAAAAAACGACATAGCCCACTGCGAGCCATAGATAAACAATGCATTAGAGCTTATATTCAATTACGATTTTATAGTTACCCTCTCTGGAGTACGATGGCAGTACATTTAGCTATCACTATTGCGAATTAATCATCACAGAGTTTTTATCCTAGATTTGGATATGGAGTCGAGAGTCGTAGAAGATTTAAACTGTGGTAACTTACTGATTCATTCCACTGGCATCAGAATCTCACTGATGATCCTGCGGGAACTGATCGAAGCTCAAGAAATTGAATACAGGGGAGTCAGAAGACGCAGTGGCTTTTTGCCAGATTGTATGTTTAGTCAATAATATCAATGGCTTCGTTCTGTGGGTTGGTTTCGAAATCTCAATGTGTTTGTGACTTTGCTGAATCTACACAATCTAGCTACTATAATGGTGAAAATGCAACATATCCCCGAATAGCGAAAATCTCTGGGATACATAGCAGATCTTCTTCAACAACTTTATCATGGTTCGAAGTAACTTTTTCCTCTGAATATTGTTGCTGCCACTCTACAGCCATCCCAGCTTGTTCAATTGCATGGTCTCTCTTAATCTTTTGCTGAACGCCCAGTAGGTCAAGCACAACATCATGAAAAAAAAGAGAACGCAGAGGTATTAATTGGAGTCAAAAGTCTTTTTACAGGTAGACTCCAAGCTTCATTGATTACCAGTAAGAGGCAACTTGTCCGAGTGGTTAAGGAGAAAGATTAGAAATCTTTTGGGCTTTGCCCGCGCAGGTTCGAATCCTGCAGTTGTCGTTATTTTTTCAAAAATTTTTCGACAAAGACTTAAAATTGATACACAGCAGCCTTTACATTTAACAATTTTCACTACCAGATGAAATTTCGCTTTTTGTACACTTTTATTACGTCTAATAATCGTAATGGCTGAATTCAACTTCACTTCCCGATGGTGTCCTGTACACAAGCCCCATCTCAAGATGCTCTTCTCTAGTATTTTTTTAAGCATCTCGTTCCACACTACAGTTTCAACACAGATGCAAGTAGCCAAACTCGCTGTCCATCAGGACGACGCAGACATCTTGCTCAAAGAGAAGAATAAGCTCGATGATATCGTTCTTAGTAAATACAGAGCAGCAGCAGGGATTTCACAAAGCACCCTCAAATACGTTATTCAACTCATCAATGATTCATACCACTTGCACAAAACGGAAACTCCATACTCCACTGAAGAACTCTGTATCTTGGGAGACTCCATGATGACCAATTTGCTCGCTAGCTGCTACACCAACAAGGAGAAGGTTAGAGAGAAGGGTATCGCTTATCCAGTCACCATCGATGTCAACCAGTTCGTATCCAACGGATCTCCGGAATTGGACGAAAACGCTTCTAAGGAGTACTTCCAAGCTGGAGACGTTGTAACGGTTAGTTTGGGTGCGCAAATTGACGGATACTCGTCATTGGTTTCCCACACTTTGGTGATTTACCCACCAGGTGTGATGATTGACAACGAGTACAAGCCTGAGGCTCCATTGATCGGCAGTAAGGCTGATGCAATCATTGCCTGCAGCATTGCCACAAAAACTCTTGTTTCGCTCTTGGGTCTCGCTGTCCAACCTGAAAAAATGGCCTGGATTCCGGAGTTGCTGAACCTCGGCAACGTCGTGACTGGTTCCACCATCAGAAAGGTTGTGGATGCGATTGCCGAATCGTTTGGCTGTGTTGTTATTCCAGGCTCGAAAGTGAGAAGAATTAGACGTTTTTTGGCTGGTCAGGCCGAGGGAGTCGTTGCCGAGAGAGATTTCAAGGGTGTTGTCTGGGACGAAAGCAACCAAGAAGAAAACCTCCTTCAGAAAGCAGCCGGCTCTGAATTGATAATACGCGACAGCAAACAGGCCGACGCTACTAATGTCTCTACCGCCGTTCCCACTGACGAGTTCGTTGTGGAGGCAGGTGAGGTGTACCATATTGACTTGAAAATGTGCTCCACGACAGAGTTCCAGGAGGTCGGACTCGCGACCTTGAAGGAAGAAGAGGACATCAAATCGACCATGTACATCAGAGATGTTTCAGTGACACACCAGTTGAAGTTGAGGAGTGCCAGAGATTTGCTTAATTACGTGGACAGAAACTCGTCTGTGTTCCCATTCAAGTTGGCACATACATGTTCTTCATTCCCAGTGGACCTCACCAGAAGTGATGTGGCTGAACAAATTGAACAAATCAAACGCGAGGTGAAGACGCGTAAGTTGGGTTTGAACGAGTTGTCGAATCGATTCTTAGCTAGAGCCAAGCCAGTGCAAGCCGTGAAGTACATTCCTTTTAGCGCTATTTTGAAATCCTCCAACCCTACTGGAAAGCATGGTTTGGACAGCTCCAGATTGACGTTGCCAGGAAAGGAGGTGCCATTGCCAGCTTTGGGCATCAGTGCATTGAAGTTGCGTACTTTGTTGAAGGAGGGCAGCTACGCACCAGCGGTTGCCAGAGAGGCCACCACGGTGTTGTTGAACGACCAGACCAGAAGCGTATTGAGATTGACGGGTGGCAATGAGACGGCCAGACCCTCTTGGGTTCACTCGCAGTACAAACTCAGCAGCGAGATTGCTGGCTTGGTTGGCGTGTTGGCACAGTTGCAAGACGAGAATAACGACTTTGTTGTCAAGGAAGTTAAGCCCATCGATTTGAACAAGAAATTCATCAATATTGATGAGGTTATGCAGCTCGATTAGGTCTGGCGGCTAGCCAGCAGTGAGAAGAAGGATCAAGGCGAGTCGAAGACATCGTGGAAGAGATTTGAGAAGAATAGACAATGAAAAGAACTGAAAAGAAGAGAATAGTCGAGAACAGTAGAGAATAGAAGAAGCTGATAGAGACCAGAATTAAATAGAAATGAAGGGGAAGAGACGAGAATCACATTCCAGAAAAATATCTTGTGGACTGGTGAAGCTAGAAATACCGAGAACGCACGTGCGAGTTTGACCAGTCGGAGATTGAGCCGCCCAGCCGTGAGGCGTGGCGCTACAACACCATCTAGCCATAATCGTGCGCAGGGCTCGGGCGAGCCCTTTCCTGGGGCCAACGAAAAGCGGGCCCAGATTCAAGCAAACCAAAATCAAAGCAAGGCTCCGTCGCAAGCGGGCGCGCAAATTTGGCGGGAGGAGTCCCATGGTCAAAAGAGACTAAAAAGATTAAACCATAAAAAAGAAAATCCAAACGATGACGATAAGAAGAGAAAAGAAAAAGAAAATAGCAAGAATGCCAACAAACAAACATTCATTTTTAAATAAGCATGCTTGCAAGACTTGCTAAATTACATGATAACAAATAAGTAGTATCGAAAGCACGGATCGCAAGCCGCATGTAGATGGTGGGCCCGCAGCCCGAGCAGACGGGGCAGTCGAGTCAAAGGGACTCGCCCGAGAAAGCGGAAAAAAAAAGAAAAAACCAATCAAAACAAAATCCCCCGACGTCATTCGCCGTTAAGGGCGACGCGGCATATCCGGTGTGGCAGTGGCGGTGTGCACACAGGAGCCGCCGCTGATGTAATGGCAAGTGCGCGTTATTGAGACTTCACACAAATGTCGTACAAAGCGAGGACGATGTCGCGGGATTTCGAGACCAGTTCCTGCTTACAGACCCGGCCAGCAGCCCCCCTCACGCAAGCACTCCTCATAAATTTTGTTCAACTTTTTTTCTGGAAGTTATTCGAAACGAACCTTTACACCCGAAACACAAAGTATGTATTACATTGCCGAATAAGCTGAAACGAGAACTTCCACGGGTCCGGCTATCTGATATTGTCCGCTCACGTCGCAATTGCGCTTGCCCCTTGCCGACGTCGCTCCCAAACACTCGTCGGCAACTTGTGTGTTTGCGACAACCTCTCTGGCTCTCGTCAGCCCCATGCGTCTGCCGACAGGTACATCAATCAGCTGTGCTCCCTCCTCCCTCGATTCGTGTTTCTCATCAATTGCTCAATTCTGTCCGCCTGCCGCTACTCGTGGCCGGCATTATTGTTGTTGTCGCCCGCTGATTGCGCCCCGCCTGTGCGGGCATGATTCTCCCACATGCCTCGATCCAGCGCGCCACGCTCCGCCACGACACGCTCATACCATCTCCTCCGTTGCACGAACGGGCCGGTGTAATTTCCTCGCCCAAGGTCTCTGCCCCAGGTCCTTTTGCAATGGAGTTATTTGCAATGGCCACGGGGAGCGCACCCCACCGCCCGCACCAGCTGCAGCGCCGTTTAGCCGAGCTGACACGCAAACAGCAAGGAGCGACACCCGTACACCAAATTTGACGTCGCTCGTCGCCCGCGCACTGGGGACACGACCCTCCAGTTGCCGACTTTTTCCCGCTTAGTTGTCCCTGCTCCGTCCACTGAC
The DNA here is from genome assembly GCA_030563125.1 of Metschnikowia laotica. Lineage (NCBI taxonomy): Eukaryota > Fungi > Ascomycota > Pichiomycetes > Serinales > Metschnikowiaceae > Metschnikowia > Metschnikowia laotica. The sequence goes on from JAKUBD010000179.1 coordinate 10,902, forward strand.
AGCGTCCCGTTTCAGCTCCTCCACCCTTGCCAATACTAACCACACAGAAATGCCTGCCTCCCGTGAAGACTCCGTCTATCTTGCCAAGTTGGCTGAACAAGCCGAACGTTACGAGGAGATGGTCGAGAACATGAAAGCCGTCGCATCCTCCGGCCAAGAGTTGTCTGTCGAGGAGCGTAACTTGTTGTCTGTCGCTTACAAGAACGTCATTGGTGCTCGCCGTGCTTCATGGAGAATTGTCTCCTCTATCGAGCAAAAAGAGGAGGTCAAAGGCAACGAACAGCAAGTGTCTTTGATCAGAGAATACCGTGCCAAGATTGAGGCTGAGTTGACCAAAATCTGTGAGGACATTTTGTCTGTCTTGACCGACCACTTGATCTCTTCTGCCCAAACCGGGGAGTCTAAGGTCTTCTACTACAAGATGAAGGGTGACTACCACCGTTACTTGGCCGAGTTTGCTATTTCCGAAAAGAGAAAGGAGGCTGCCGATTTGTCTTTGCAGGCTTACAAGGATGCTTCCGATGTTGCCGTCACCGAATTGCCTCCTACTCACCCAATCAGATTGGGATTAGCATTGAACTTCTCCGTCTTCTACTACGAGATTTTGAACTCCCCAGACAGAGCCTGTCATTTGGCCAAGCAAGCATTCGACGATGCTGTTGCTGACTTGGAGACTTTGTCCGAAGATTCCTACAAGGACTCCACCTTGATTATGCAATTGTTGAGGGATAACTTGACCTTGTGGACTGACTTGTCTGAGGCTCCAGCCCAGCAAGAACAACAGGATGCACAACCAGCCGAGACAAAGCCGGAGGAGGAATAGATAATGTCAGGTTGACGCTGCTTGTTCAATTCTGCACAGCCTTTCCACAATCTGAAATTATATCGTCTCTGTTTACTTCTACTTGTCTATTGTAACTATTGGTGCCCTCACTGTACTTGAAATATTCGACTAGACGATGTAGACACTTCCATGGGCTCTGGACCGTGTGCCGAGGCGGGCCAAACGAGGCGTGGGAAAACGTAGTCCGTGCGAAACATCAAGCTCCGGAGGCAAAAGTTCCAAAAAAAAAAGAGCCGAAAAAAAAATCGGGACTGAAGCACAGAGGCGGGAATAGCTACGTCTCACCGTAGAAACTATAAACGAAGAAAGAATTCGACGCCTTTAAGGAGCAAAAGGTGTCGATATCGAGCCAAACATCAGTGTTCTCGAAGAGGCAGGCGTCGTCCTGCACCACCTTCGCGCGGTGTGCGTTGTTTTCAGCCCCAGCCTTGAAAACAAAAAAATACGCTCGATCCCCGTCAAAGCAAGAAGCACAATTGAAAAAATGCCCGAAGCCGTCGGTATCGCCAACTTGCCCAATCAGAGGTACAAAATCGTGTCCAACCAAGGCGCCTCGTTCACGTTGATGGTGGCGGGTGAATCTGGTCTTGGTAAGACGACGTTCATCAATACCTTGTTCCAAACGGCGTTGAAACAATACGAGGATCCCGAAACCAGACACGCCAAGTCCACATCCGGCCACCAAACGCTAGACATCTCCATTGTGCGTGCCATCTTAGAGGAGAAGAATTTCAAGATTCGGTTGAATGTGATTGACACGCCCGGGTTTGGTAACAACGTCAACAACCTAGACTCGTGGGCGCCAATCGTGGACTTTATTGACGACCAACACGACTCGTACATGAAGCAGGAGAAGCAGCCACAGAGAGTCGACAAGAAGGACTTGCGTGTGCATGCGTGCTTGTACTTCATCCGCCCTACGGGCCACTCATTGAAGCCATTGGACATTGAGATCATGAAGCGGTTGTCCACGCGTGTCAACTTGATCCCGGTGATTGCCAAGTCTGACACGTTGGCGCCAGCTGAGTTGGAGGTTTTCAAGGCACGTATCCGTGAGGTCATCGAAGCACAGGACATTAACATATATACCCCTCCTTTGGATATTGACGATCCGGCTTCAGCAGAGCACTCGAAGCAGCTCATCGAGGCGATGCCATTTGCTGTGATTGGGTCCACGGAAGAAATCGAGCTCTCACCCGGCAACTTTGTTCGCGGCAGAAAGTACCCATGGGGTGTGGTGGAAGTGGAGAACGAGAGACACTGTGACTTCAAGAAGTTGCGTTCTCTCTTGTTGCGCACAAACATGTTGGACTTGATCTTGCAGACCAACGAGATGCACTTCGAGACATACCGTGCGTTGAAGTTGGGCAACTTGAACGGCGAGGCCACCGGTGACGGCGACACTGCTGCCATGAAGAAGCCAAGAAGATTGCACAACCCTAAGTTCAAAGAGGAGGAGGACGCATTGAAGAAGTTCTTCACCGAGCAAGTAAAGGCCGAGGAGCAACGGTTCAGACAGTGGGAAACCAACATTGTGAACGAGAGAAACCGTTTGAACCAAGATTTGGAGGAAATGCAGGCCAAGTTGAAGACGTTGGAGGACCAGGTCAAGAAGTTGCAATTAAGCAAGAAGTAAAGCCCGCCAATTGACTACTGCCGAAGCAAAGATAAAAATATCCAAAAACGACATTGCCGCCGCCGGAAGAAACGTCCAGAGATTGCATTGACTAGATATGCGGACGAAGTAATGTTCCAACGCTTTATGTATGAATGTATGCTGCTACAGGTTTTTTTCCTTTTTACCCTTTTACCCCTTTTCCTTTTTACCCTTTTACCCCTTTTCCTTTTTACCTTTTTTCCTTTTTTTTTTTTTGTTTTTCTTCTTGTCGTCTTTCAATTTATTATTCACACCCAACCGTCCCTATGGCTCTATGGCGCCGCGACTGCGGCCCCAGGACCATATCTGACGCACCCGCTCATCGCACCTCCGCATCTACCTTAGAGCGCCATGGAGGAAGAGGACACCACGAGAACCACCGCAGACTCGCCGGGCAGTGCCAAGCGGTTCAAGAGAACATATGTGGCGTGTCTCAATTGCCGCGTGCGCAAGGTCAAATGCGATTTGGGCTCGCCGGCGCTGCCCCGAGAGCGCTGTGTACGCTGTGAACGAGAGCGACGGGATTGTGTGTTCGTGGACCTGAAAAAACGAACGGTCAGCAAGAGCCGGTCCGCCAGCACAACGGGACTGGGTGCAAGTGTTGTTAGGTCCCACACCCCACAACCGCTGCAGAGCGACTCGGGCGTGGGCCAGGCTTCTCCCAAGCACTTTTCCACTATGGAAGGTGCCCTAGTCTTTCTTGCCAACGCCGCAGGCAAAAATGGCATCCGCCGACGAGAGAGACTACATCGATGCTCTCGAGAAACACCGTCAGCTCGAAGGAACCGACCGGCGTGTCTCCACTCCGTTGGTGCTGTCTAGACCGCTGTCGGAGAATCTTGGAGGAGCCGTGAGGACCGCCGGCGGGGCCGATGGCGCCGCTTTGGGCAGCGCCTCATCCACAGCGCCACCAACACCGCTCGGAGACGACCGGCCGCCCCTCTTCATGGCATCGCTGATCCCACCCTATACTAACAAACCCATCAGCCGAACAGAGCGATTGGCAATGCCCCCGGAGGACAATCTATACTCGACGCGACCAGAGAGCTACAGTAACTTGGAGGACATTGAGTACATCGGTGATACCGGGATCTTGAATGTGGCAGACGCAGAATTCCTCATCCAGATGTTCTTCTCGTATATGCACCCGTTCTTCCCGCACATCCCGAAGTTTCTCCACCTGCTGAAGGTTTTGAGCGGGTACCCGCTTCTTTTGTGTGCCATATTGACCATTGCATCGCGTTACTACGCTTTGCCGCTGTCCGGTAGCGCTGAAAGTGCCGGCGTGTTGAAAAACATTGAGGTCCACGACCGGTTGTGGCTATACGTGCAGCGATTGATCTCGCAGACGGTGTGGGCCGAGGCCAGCACGAGATCGATCGGCACAGTCTTTGCATTTCTTCTTTTCACCGAGTGGAACCCTCGTGCTATCCACTGGAGGTGGTCCGATTATGCCAACAAGGCCGAGGACTCGTCCGAGACGAGAGAGCCCGAATCTATGATGTCGGCCACGTCTGAGCCTGCTGGTATCGGCGCCATGCGCCGGTCGTACAGAATGGCATGGATGCTTATAGGCTCAGCAGTGAGACTTGCTCAAGATACGGGGTTTATGGAGCGGAGCTCCAAGACATTCTTGGCAACCCACATTGCCGAGGTCAACTCGGTCATGAACATGAAACGAAGAAGTATGTTGGCACAATCGATGGCTGAGGTGGACCTCGAGACGCCCGTCGTCTCTGATGACATCATGGAGGCCAATGAAAAAACAGAGATTCATAACCTCAATTTGGCTTCCGCTGAGGAACAAATGATTCCTGAGGATGTTCTAAAATTCACAGAGGTCCAAAAGGCTCACTTGGAGCTCTTACAAATTATGTCTGTGGGTCATGAGTCTCTTTATGGCTACAAGGCACAATTGGGCTCCCTCAGCCAAAGGCAAAATCTCTCTGTATTGGGAATTATGGGTCCCATGATCAATTCATGGGGCCGCAAATATAAGCGCTTTCTTGTTCCAATGAGGTCAAAGTTGGGCCGCAAAATTACAAAAGAAAACTTGAGCTCCAATGACTCGGGCATTGCTCAAGAATTGTCAACCAGCATTGAGAATGAAACATTCATGTTTGAGTTTAACTACACTAAAGTGTACATATACTCCCTTGCTTTGAGTCCTTCTTCGAGAACCCGACAGTCATTAGAAACCGGAAAAACGTCATTGAAGCTCGATGAAATATCTAAAAGCGCAAAGTACATCGAACAGGCCTTCAATGCTGCGAATGAGATTCTTCATGTTGCTCACAGAGTTCACAAAAATAAACTCCTACGATTTATGCCTGTGAGATGGGTGACGCGGATTGTTCGGGCAGTAGCATTTATCGTGAAGTGCTATTTGACCATTACCGCCCACAGATCTTCACAAACTGCGAACGCTTCAAATTCTGATAACTTTGACGCAACAATCTTGTCACTTTCACTCATATCCGTGGAAGATATTGCTCACAGCATCCAAAAGGCTGCTATCACTCTTAGAGACTGTTCACCAGATGAGCTTCATCTTTGCACAAGGTATTCTAACGTTCTCATGTATTTATATTCAGAAATGAAGTCGACGTTGAAGAAATCGAAAGCTGCTGAGAGCGACACTTATATATATCCTGAGGAGAGAACAGCAAATGAAATAGAAGGTCATGGTGATGAGAAGTTAACGGAAGCGAGAAAAGATAATTTGGATGAGAACTCCTTCAAACTAATGCCTGACTTTAGCCTCAACGGCGATCACGACATGATTGATTGGTTCATTAACAACAATAATGTCGGACTTGACTTTGTCGGCCCATGGACCGAGCTTATTGAACAGCAAATTGGCGATCAAAATATTTTCGCTGATTTATAAAAGCCAGATGATTAAAATTATCGTTATCGTTTCTCTGTTGACGATTGCAGAAGAATAAAAGCGAGAAGGAAAAGAAAGGCAGGGCCTCATCATGAATCAAGCCGGCAAAGGAAGTTGACGAAGCCTCAGAAGGGCATTATAGGAACAGTAGCATTGTTAGACGACGCGTGTGTTATTTGCCCTGTTCCAGTGATATGTATGGGGAGTCCGCTATAATTTCCCCATTTGTGGATAGTTTTTGCGATGGTGAATATCTCGTGTTGATGTTGTGGAGAATGATTGTGCAACCCTAAGCGCTCATAAAGCAGCTGACTCTTGGAGCTGCTACTTAGCAAGCTCTTGAAACAGTAAGAATTTTGCTCTTGCTCGACGAAAGGATTGTAAAATTTGTTTTCCACTCGGGAAAATAAACCGATGGGTTTTTGATGGATGTACTCTGTGATGTTAGCATCCATGGTGAAGAAGACACTATCTCCACCGATACGGGTTAAATAGTGATGAATGATTCTGATTTTCTCAACATGATTTTGAGCGTTAATGTTGTTTTTTTGGGCCATGTAATTAAGCAAACCAACTGCTTCGTGATGATGGTTGAACTGAAATCCTGCTAGAGAAGCAAGTATGAGTATCATGCATGCTGAGAACAAAAAGTGGGTATCCCAGAATCCGAGCACGAATAATCGATCATATTCGTAGAGCTTGAGGACAGTCAGAACAGTTCTTACTGCGGCTGAAATACCAAAGGATATGGCGTCGATCACGCGGTCCTCATCCTCACTGCAAACAGTTGACTGATTAAAGACTAGGAAGAAAAGTGGCTCAAATATAAGCAAAATGGACAGATTGTATCTCAAGGTTAGGTTTTCGCAATTTCGATTATCAACGTTTAAGTAGTTTTTCGTTTTAAAGGGAAGAAGAACTGTCTCCTCAAAATGGGTGCGAACCTGGTGAATACTGTTGACAATATTTTTCACCAATAGCCTCTGGTTCATGCTTTCCGTATTTATGTAGTTGATGGTAAATGTTCGAATGTTCGGCCCGTAGATCAACTTGTTGAACTTAGAGGTGAATTTGGCCAACTGCAAATTGCATTCCAAAAGTTCAGTGTCAAAATTGTCATTTAAATCGAGATCTCTTCCTTCGTGGGGAAGAGCGACATCGGTATCCGTGTAGTCAATATGCACGGGCATGTTCATTCTGGCGGACCAGACAACGTCAA
>JAKUBD010000180.1:5503-17427 GCA_030563125.1 Metschnikowia laotica
AGATATGGTACATCACATCATCAGTCAAGTGCTTGCAATAGCCAAGATTGAGGGCTTTGAGATGCTTTGAAATGTACTCTTGATTCTGCCCGGTATCATTGAAATGAAACGAGCCGGTCGACGATCCGTTGGACCAACCAATAAATCTTTCCACCACTTTGTCGGTAACCTTTCTGCAGTTCGAAAGATCCACACACTCTAGATGCTTACCCACCGATGGAGAAGCTACATCCATGATGGCCATTGCACTCACCTCCCATAAGGAGCGCATTTTAAAGGTCTTTATTTGGCCAGCGACACCAATCTCATTGACCAAATAACTGAAACCCTCATCCGTCACATGGAAACAGTTCGAAATATCGATGTAGGTGGGTCTGGTGCCGACAAAGTCGGTGATGTTGACTAGAGCACGATCGGTGATAAATGTATTCCAAGGCGTGAGATCGAGTTTTTGGAATAGGTTGGGGGCAATATACAATAGTTGCCTCCAACGCCTGCTCACTAGCCGAAGCCTCATAAGCTCCGGAAGATCGAGAAGTTCAAACACACGGAGCAAAATCTTATCCGGAATAGAACTAGAAACAACCAAGGCCGAAGAGCGGCGTCTTCCAGCCAAATTGGAGAGCTTTATCCTCTTATTATGAGGCATGTACTGGAAAGAGCTTTTTCGAGAGTTGTTAAAACGAAGAGGCGGGTTCACAGGCGGCACATTGAATTCCAAAGGGCCAATTGGCAATTGGTGGGTCAAGCCGACATGGCCCAACATGTATCTGCGAGAATCAGTTGTGTCATCAGTGGCTTTGCTATTCCTCAGGGAGCGAGTGATTAATGAGGAGTCGTCGTCAATTGAGGTAATAGGAGAGACTGAACGGGAATGAAGTGGTGTGGAGGGAGTGTGGTTTTCTGTACCGCCGAAGCTCCAGTTAGAATTAAAGAAGGATTTGGCAGGAGGCGGAAGCTCGATGGGGGGTGTATTAGAGAGTAATGCACGAGACAGGTCGGGTCTGGAGCCGACCAATGCAGGGGACAAGGCAGGCGGAATAATGCTGGATTCAGGAACGGCAGCAAACCTGGAAAACAACCGGGTAGGCAGCTGATGGTCCTTGAGGTTGGATGTGATTCTGTTATTGGCAGTTGTTCTCATTTCCTCGATGATGTTGGGATACTGGTGGCACACAGCCTCCAACAGGTTCGTGCGTATGACGATCAATTGCACGGAAGTGACCGAGCGGATACTGGCGCTGCGAGACTGGCAAGGATCTCCCTTGATGAAGTTAAGAAACGACATTTCCCCGAAGAAAGACCCGCTTTTGAGCCTGGCCAACACCTTTTCTGTGTTTTGCTCGCAGTCGATGACTTCGACCTCTCCGTGGGTGATGAAGTAGATGTCAGAGCCGGTGTCGCCCTTATGGAAGATGTACTCAAAAGGGCTGAAGTTTAAGGGGTCCACACCCAACGCGAGACTGTGGATGACGTGTGGAGGGAGCGGGCTGAATATGTCCCACGATTTAATTGTGTCCTGAATGGACAACGAGTGGTCGACGTTATCGGTGGGCGAGGCGGGTACGCCGTTGACAGGTGACTGGTGGGACGACTGCACCAACTGGGAAAGCTGGATGGAATTAGACGATGGCGAGGAGAGAAGCGGCGCAATGGAGATAAAAGGCTTGTCGCCTTGCGGCGGCGGCGACTTAGAGAGCTTCACGATGGGAATGTCGGCCCTGTTGCGTTTTTCTTGCATGGCCAAGCGTTCCTGTGCCTCGTCACGGATGCGTCTTTCAATAACGGGGTACGATCGGAGCACCACATTCAAGGCATCGGCGGTGAGAACACCCACCAACACACGCAGATTGGCGACGACGGTTGCGGTTCGTGGGCGGTTGAAGAGAATGCCAATCTCGCCGAAGAACGCACCCGACAGTAGCTCCGCGTACACGGACTCACCGTCTGTGGACGTGACGCTCACAGATCCTTTCAAGATCCAGAACATCGACAACGCCGGATCTCCCTCCTTGATGATGTATTCCTGCTGGTGGTACTGCACGAGCTTCAACTTGGAGCCCACCTTGGCGTGGAACGCGTTGGGAGCGTCTTTAAAGAGCGGGAACGTCTTGAGTTTCTTGAGAAGCGTCGAAGGAAGGATGATGTTGCCGAGCCCATCTTGGTCGCTGTCGTCGTCAACGGTGTTGCCAGTGACATCGGGACTGTCTGCCGAGCGTATTAGCAGCGCCGGGTGAGGCGTGTCTTGCTCCGATGGCCGAGGCACCGCTAGAGGAATCGCTAGCGGCGACGGACTTGTCGGCTGGAACGTCTTTGCAGGGAGTTTTGCCATAGCTTAGTTGAAAAGCGCGCGAGACGGCGAAATGGATTCGAGTGGTATTACTTTTTGGACAGGTTGAGGCTGTGGGTGGCGGCGATGAGGTATTTCACGGCCAGGGTTGCCGGAGTGCCGAGTAAGGCGACAGATGACTTTGGGGCCGCTGAGGTGGGGTCCGGACGAAATTTCGAAGCGGACGCGTCAAAGGATGCTGGGCGAAGTGTGGGATTGTGGCAGCAGAGAGAGAATGGTTGAGGACGGGCGTGGAGGCATACACAATGTAGAACAATAAAGGTGGGGGAAAGTTGTTGGAGTGTATCTTCAATCCAGTGAGCAACAGCGAAACCCGTGATTAAATGATGGCACGGTATCGGCCTGTATGCGGCGCGAGCCTTATATGGGCGCTAATGGTGTCACTTCCGCAGCAGTAATCAGCGTCCAAGAAAAGAGTTCCATGCGTCTGATGCCGCGGCAGACGCCGCTGGCAGCCGCTTCCAGGCGCTGAAGACGCTTGGTGCCAAGGATTGGTTTTGGTGTTTTTTTTTATGTGGAGTTCAGGAACCACTTATTTCTGGTTTCCGACCGTGAACTGGTTTAGGTACTGCTTTACGAAAAAACACTGCAGGGGTGCAGGGGCGGGAGCTGGGGATTTGCCATGTTTTTTGGCACCGGACCACGACCGAGCCTTGAGCATTTGGGTCTTGCGGTTTCTGGAGCATCGGCGTTGTTTTTCCGTGTTTTGCGTGCAAATGGCAGATCTCGGTTAGATGCTGCGTTGGGTGCCGCTGCGGCATGGGGAACATGACGTTATGCGATGCAAGCCGCGCCGCGCCGTCATCGCGAAGTCTTGACTAAAACCCCTACTCTTACCGGTGCAAGGCGGAAATAGGGACTGTGCATGCGGCTACAAAGAAGCATCTTTAAGTTGCGTCGAGAATGGTCGCATCGGCCATTTATCACCAACGGCGGCTTCGAGTGATACACCCTCACGGAAACAGCGCTGCTGCGGCGCTGTTGAGTCGCGGCGCAGTAATGCAGCACGGTCCAAGATCAGGGCGCCGAGACGCATGCACTCTATCGTTTGCCTCAAAAGACGATTTCGGCGTCCGCTTAGAAACGGGTGGCTGCACGTAGATGTCCTGTCATCTGCAAAAGTATCGTACGATTACGTTCGCCCGCCAGATGCAACGGTCACCGGTGGGGTCGATGCCCAGCTTTTTCTCCCCGCCCATACGCACCGAGCCACCGTTCCCGTGCGTGCGCAAATACTTGCGGGAGCATCTGGAAGACCTTGGAATAATACCATGTCTGACGGCTGAAAACGGGCAGAAAGGGGAGCGCAAGAAGGGTAGTGCAAAAAAGGTAGTTCAAAACAGGTAGCGCAAAAAGGAAACAGGACAAAAGAGAGGAGCTAGAAAAATCAAGAGTAATTAGGATCGACAAGGAAAGCACAAGCAACAAGGTCGCCTCGCACACCTACTATCAGTACCGCGTGGAGGTATATTCTCGCTTAGGCAGATCGTGCTGCTTGTATGTACAAAGCTTCGAAGCCGGGGCAGCACACTAGCTTCTGAAGTCAATAATCGCGGATGGGCCCTGACGACTGTGCAAGCTACACAGTCCAATCTCCACATGGTTTTTGGAGTTGAGCTTGGCCGCAGCTTCGGCAGCGTAAACGGCTTTAGAAGCGGCCTGAATGTTGGCGATGATCTCTGCGTCGCTGAAGTCACAGCGGCCCACAGGAATGTTGATGTGCTCGGCTTTCTGCTTGAATAAGAAGGCCTGTGCGTTCGTCTCGAGCAAGGCGGCCACGTCTGCGGAGACAGTGCCCTTCTTTTCGGAGGGCATCAACCCCTTCCTTCCCAAAAACCTGGCCGCTTGCCCGAGTTGTGGCACCATCTCTGGCGTCGCAAATGCTTGCGTGAAACCGTCTAAGTTTTTGCCCTCCTTGATTTCATTAATGAGTGCCGATCCGCCAACAACCGTTGTGGGACCCGCGTTCTTGAGCTTATCCAATTGCTCTGGGTTTTCCGTGAAGATCAACGTGTAGTTCTCCTTGAGAGGCTTTGGAAAGTTAATGCGTCCCTCCAAAAGCTTAGCACCCTTGGGTCTCATCGCCACGATTTGCAACGTCACGGTAGACCGTTTGGCGGGCGAGCCGACCTCCGCAGCTCTCAAGTACTTCATCGCCTTTGGGATTTCCATGTATAACGGATGCATCTGTGGTTCTGTTTTTTGCTTGATTTTTCTGTCAATCTCTTTTCGGCTCAAGAGACGGCCGTTTTTGAAGAGCGGCGAGACGTTCTGCAACTTGACCGCCTTGGCGTATTCATCCGCCACAGATGAAGTCGACGAGAGGCGGAAAAAGGGCCGCGAGGCCGCACGGGGCATCTGCAAGGAAAGCATTGTACGTGACGAGCTGGTAAAATTTGATGGTTGGCGTTGTCTCATTGCCCGGAAAAGTGCGAAGTCACGTGACACGCAAAATCGCTGTGGTGCCGTCGAAATACTGGAATCCAGCGGTTGTGGTCTGCGGGATTTGGTTTTCGCGCTGGGTGCCAGGCGCCAAGGGCGGAGCAGGGTCTGCCTGACAAATGCTGGCGCCTATTTTTTCAGTTTTCTTTCTTTTTTCTGGTCCGGGAGCACCTGGCATAAGATGGTGTACGGATGTTCCATGGGGGAGTTGGTGCTAATGGCAAGTGGTGGAAGACGGCGGGAATTGCAGAGGACTGCCGGAAATGGAAAGGTACTCAGAGAATTGAAAGAGTTGGGAAGAAAAAAAGAATTGACAGCCCCACATGCAAACGCACCCGAATGCAAAGGCTATGAACGCGACTTCTTGGATGATACGGCTGTTTTCAGTGACTCAGCCAAATGGGAACCGACGTTATTTTGGCTTAGCTGTGGCGGCTGTCGTGCGGCCGGCTTCGGCAAGATCGTGTTGCTCGAGCTGACTGACGCAGGCTTGATGAGGGAAGTTCTTCCCGGTGATATCCGCGTGTTTAGCAGCGAAGACTTGCTTGCGGCGTCGCTTGGCTCGCTCGAGCTTGCCGAAACCGATATCGTGCCGCTGATGGGTCCCGGTGCGTCGTCGGCACTCACGGCACTTGCGGCCAAGACACTCTCGCCCAAGGCATCATTGAGCGCCGTTTCGATCGCCGTTTACGAGGGCGACAACTTTTACGATGCGTCTACTATGGCCAGAAAAGTCTCTGAATTATTGCTGCTAGATATTGCGCAGTGGCAAACACCCGTGAGCTGGGACGGCGTGTACGGCGACCGGGCCATTCCACTGGCAATGGAGGACGGCATTTATGGCTAAGATCCCGGCGGCTGCGTGCCGCCCATTTTGTCCCCGCCCGTGGCTCGCGTGTTGCTGGACACAAAACCCAAATTTTTCATGAACCTGTCCAACCGGTTGTCATTGCGGGCAAAGTCTGTATCTAGCATGAACAAATCCAACTCGTCCTTCGGTGCGTTTTGACTGTAGTGGGACGCGTTGGTCTTCGACGCATACCCGAACTTGGGCACGGATGAAAAACACGAATTGTTGAAGAAGTCGAGCCCCAGCCCGAGCTCTTTTTCCGCTTTGATGACGGGTGTGAGGCCATCAGCAGCCAGCAACGCTGGCAACAGTGAAAGTGGAGATTGCAGGGAATAGACCCTGCCGGGTGTTGGCACAGGCTCGGCAACTGCAACCGGCGGCGGCTCGGAGCCTGCCTCGGCATCAGTGTCTCCGCCGTTGTCTTCGCGGTCTTCCGAATCGTTTTCGATGTTGTACAACCTCCAGGTTATTTGACACGGAACCGAGTCTTTCAGGAACAACTGTAGAATGTCTGCCATTGCTGAAGAGTGGGTCTCGGAGTGCAGACGGTTGAGATTAAGCATAGCGGGGAAATTAAGCGACATGAGGATGAAGTAGTCGACAAATGGAAAATATTTCATCATTTTTGACAGATCAAGCTCCAAAATGCTGCGGTTGTCGGCACATGCAGCAGTATACTGCTGATTGCGTTTCTCAATGACGCTACCGGGCACGCCGGTACTTTTTTTGATGTCAAGTAAACGGACACACACAATGCACCACACCATATTCAGGCACATGTGTAGATAAATCACCATGGGCGAGTTGTTGTGGCGAATATTACAGTGCGTTGGAAGCTCGGCCCGCCATTTTTCCAACTCGGCCACGAAAAACGAAAGAGGCACAGACAGGCTCTGAGAATCTGTTGGCCTACCCGAACTCGATACTTGCCCCGTTGCACTTTCATTGTCCAAGCTGCACGTGAGAGCCGTGTTTAGCAACGCGGTGATCTTAAGAAATTCGTTGAATATCAGAAGACACCGCCCCGACTCGATCTCATAGCTGGCTGGGCCACGTGAAGGCCTCCAGGCTTCCCACTCCTCCCATCCATCGACTGAAACGACAGGCGTGGGCCAGTCAGACGTCCGGACAAGCGGGCTGCGGCCCATTCGTGCCGCTAGAAGCGTGTTGACCGCGTAAACAGCAGCCCATGTCCGCTCACGACTGTTGTTATCGTTATTGGCGGTTGCCCCCCGCGATGGCTCCTTTTTACCAGCAACGGGCCGCATGAGCCGCACGTCGATGGCCATTCGGGTGCCGCTCAGTACCAACACCCACGAGTAGTCCCAGTCACCAGCCATGTAGAAGTAGAGGCCCAACACAACCATTGTCTGGATAGATTCGATGGTGGTGACGGGTGCATTTTCGAGGGCAAGCACGGCGTTACGTGCAAAGCTGAACGCAGTGGCGGTGTCGGACGCCACTTGATCTAGCGCAAGAATGGACCAAATAAGGGCCACAACGCTGCACACCTGGAGATCTGGCGAGTCTGAAGGTTCCTGTAAGCGTGCTGCCTGACGAATGATCTGGATGCGGTCGAGCATGGGAAGCCACGGATGAAATACGCAAAAGTAGCTGTCGACCATCTTGCGAAAGTTTGGTGGCAAGCGGAAGATCTCCAACGGCACCCGTACGCGGGAGCTTTGGTGCAAACGTTTTTCCATGGCATTTGATGAAAGATGGAAGATATTGCCGACTCGGAAAGGGTTGCATTCGCCGGCACTCATGACAGAATTGTAGCGGAAGAGCGTTCCGCGGGAGAAGCCAGACAAGTGCAGCGAGAAGCCGTGGAACTGTAGCGCCACGGGCGGCACGGTCTCGGAGTCTAAAAAGTCTGCATCTTCTGGGGTAAACTGGAAAATATCGTTCAGGAAAAGAGACGCGTAGTCCACATCGAGAAGTGTGAACCCATCAAGCGGCGGCAGCGTTAGCGACAAGCCACCCACGCCCGGCGAGAGAGGCGCTGGCGCGTCGGGAAGACCCGAATCTGTTGTATCCGCAAAGGCTCTCGGATTCAGTACCAAGGACCCCGGGCGGTCTTGAGCCCAGAGGCCATCGTCAGGCAAATCGCCTGAGTCGTGCTCTAGCGTGGTTCGGATGCGACCCTTGTGGCTCTGCCACTCTGACTTCCGGCCTAGCGAGAGTTGCGCAAGCCACTTCCTGGCTTCTGAAAGCTCCCAGTTATGCAAAGACTGCTCTAAGGCAACAGGCGGCTCTTTTGAAAGCAGCTTGAGGACGTCGAGCACGGATTGCTCGGCGCCCATGCCACCTCGGGCCGCCGGCGACACGAGCGCACCCAAAAGAGCCAGAAGCGCAGTATACTGAGTTTCGAGAGTGTTGATATAGCCGGTTGGAAGACCCCTTTTTTTGGATTTCAGCGCATACGTGCACTTGACGTCGCAATCGTAGCAGTTGGAGCAGATGGGCAGCTTGCCGTCGCATTTCACACGCTTGGCTCGGCAGTGGTCGCATGCCGTTGTCACTCGGCTCTTTTTTCTCTCTTCAGCCATGCAAGGAAAGCTAGACAGCTGAAGGTGTGTGGCGGGTCTGGCGATCGAGTATCAGATGCTCGATGATTAAGACCAGTGTGGACGTGGGCCAGATGATGGGGAAAAATAGCAGGTGTAGGAAGGCGGGAGGCACGGGTGCATCAGTGGAGCCTGCTCAGTGTATGAGGATCACAGGAAAAGCAGCGGATGTTGTGTTTGTGCCTTCGCAAGGAGAATGAGCTGGCCGATGAAGAGAGAGAAGAGAACAAGAGAGGGTATGGTTGGGCGCGGGGCGGAAAAGTGTTTTGCCGAGACAACGCGCGCCGCATGCAGGCCAATTCTGGGGTAGATGAGCCTAAAGCCTCCGCTGTGCAGGCCCGCATCAAGTGCTGGAAACCGCCGTGACGTGATTAGTCAAAATGTGATCTTATACCTATATACTTCATGCGGACTCGACTCCGAAAGAGGTTCGGATCGGCTGCAAGTCTGGTGACACGTCGAAGCGTGCGCCCGTTTTCTCGGTGATTTCCTCCACACTGGATGCAGGGTCATACTCCACAAGCACTAACCGCTCATTTACAACGTCAAAGACAGCCAAGTCGGTGATGATCCGTGACACACACTGGCGACCGGTCAATGGAAACTGGCACTCGTCCAAAATCTTGGGCCGGCCCTTTTTGTCCACGTGCTCCATCACCACGACCACACGCGTCTGGCTTGGGTTAGACACCAAATCCATGGCTCCACCCATGCCCTTGACACGGCCAGGCAAGCCCCAGTTGGCCAAGTCACCACGGGAGGAGACTTGCAAACCACCAAGAATGGCGAGATCGATTTTTCCGCCACGAATCATGGCAAAAGACTCGTCAGATCCGAAAAGAGATGCACCGGCAGCCAATGTCACAGTTTCCTTACCGGCATTGATCAAGTCTGCGTCGGCGGCGCCCTTGCGAGGGTAAGGACCCAAGCCCAAGATACCGTTCTCCGACTGCAAAGTCACATCCACTCCCTCCGGCTTGAAGTTTGGCGCCAAAGTGGGCATTCCAATACCCAAGTTGGCGAACGAGCCGTCCTCAAACTCCAAAGCGGCACGCTTCACGATCTTCTGGCGCTTCAACTCGGCCTCGTTGGCGGCAGCACCCTCCAAAGCTGACACTGCATCGGCCTGGTCTTCGGAATGCTTATAAATTTCAATATCTTTGGGCGTGGTGCTTTGGATCACACGGTGGACGTAAACAGCGGGCAAATGGACATCCTCGGGTGGAATTTCACCGGCTGGAACAATGTGTTCGGCCTCGACAATAGTCAATGCGGCATTGCGTCCGAAAACGCTGTTGAAGTTACGGGCTGCGCCTCTGAACCAACAGTTACCAAGCGTGTCGGCCTTGTAAGCCTTGACAAGAGCCACATCACCGTAGATGGCGTGCTCCAAAAGGAAGCGGCGTCCGTTGAACTCCCGCACCTCACGAGGCACCGAGGTCTTCAAGACACTGGCTCCGTCTTCGGAATAACGCACGGGAAGTTTACCTTCCTCCAACCACGTACCAACACCAGTTGGGGTGTAAAACGCCGGCACACCGGCAGCACCGGCTCGCACACGCTCAGCCAAAGTACCTTGCGGCGTGAGCTCCAAGTCAATTTGACCGGTGAGATAGAGTTTTTCAAACGTGCGATTGCCGCCAATGTATGACGAGATCATCTTGGTGATTTGGCCCGTCACCAACAACTGCGACAACCCACGACCGTCAAGGCCCGCATTGTTGGACACGGCAGTGAGATTTTGGATCTCTGGCTTGTCCCGGAGCGCGTTAATCAACGTGTCGGGCACCCCGCTGAGCCCGAAACCTCCACTCAAGATGGTGGAGTTGGACTTGATGCCGGCAAGCGCCGCGTCCACTGACGCCACCACCTTCGACTTCTGGTGAGTCGTGGAGAGGAGGCGAGTAGCCGTCCGCCAGCCCACACATGATCTTGATATTTGGGACATTTTGCTTGGTGTGAGATGGTGTGGGCCGGCAGCGGTTTATGAACCCTCGCGGATAAGCGTATTTCCGGCCGGACAACCGCGCCGCAGCCGGCGCGGGGAATCGCGGACCCGCCGCGAGTCCGGGGTTCTTTTGCACAGAGCACCATGTCACGTTGATAGCTGCTAATTCTGTTGGGTACTTTTGCATCCCCCTCTCATTTAGTTTGGTGCTTGTTTCTACATTATTCTTTCACGTCAATTCCCTTCCAATTCCTACTCAATTTTCTTTGTTCGCCGTCGTTCCCCCTTCCGTTCTGGTTTCTGTACGCATTGACGTTTTTCTCTCACCGCGCCGATGCAAGCTGCAGCGTGCTGCAAGACTACCTCCTGTGCGCCGTTTTATCTTCTTTGCAGTCCTGTATCACTACGGTGCAAGCGACTTCTCCCATGCAACACACAGAAATGTTCATATTGACATTTCATATATTTGTTTAACTTTAACATCTCGAGATAAAGAGAGCGATCTTCATTGCTGCTCAACATATTTAAAGCCAAAAACTCCGGTGTGATAATCAATCTTAAAATAAACAGAGTTGAGAAAGGCTCTTCCGAGCACCAACTCGTCATCCAGCGGAGCAAAAAGCAACAAGCACTGGCCGGGATACCGGGAATCAGGCTCGATGGCTTGCGCCAGCAGAATCGTGACTGTCTCTCCTTCGATCCACATGGTCGTGGTGAGCCCCAGTGCCTCTTGACAATCCACTACAGTCTCGTGATCATTCACCACCTTCCCGTTGTAGAAATCCTTAATCTTGCCAAACCACTTGCGATGCACATACGTCAATGCGCTCAGGGGGTCTATCCGAAAAGATGACGACACTCCCCTAGGGCTAGGAATGGCCTCTTTTCCAAGAATCAAATCCGACACCGTCGCACGTGGAACATCTTCAAGAACATGCATCTCTATGTCTTGCTGCAAGTCGACATAGCCGATGATCATCACTGCCGGCCCGGGTGCACGGCCAATCTCGTTTCGGCCTGGAATGAAGGACACCTCGTCGGAGTTGGTGATATAGTTCGAAGCCAACAGCGAGGGGAGATTCTTATGGGTAGATTTTGGTTTGTCGATGCCCAATCCAAGATAAGAGATTGGGGTTTTTTGGATCGTAAAGAACGTGGGGCCATACACAGGATGGTAGTGTCCCAAGTTGTTGGAAAACTCGAAGCGATCATACATAGTGTAAGCGCCCAATTTGCCGTTCTTGCCGCTCATCACCACCGACGTTGAGCTAAAGGCTTCCGAGTAGTCATGCGAGCTGATTGCGAGCTCTGGAAAGTCAAAAGTCACCTGCAACGTCACCGGGATCTCGTTGCTTCCAACGGCGGCTTTCACCTGAAAGTTCTGGTGCTCAATAACCAAATACTTTTCGATATGCTCGTGGCTGACCGGAGCCACAGGCGGCGGTATTATTTCGGCCGCGGGAAGCGGGTGTGGATTGTTTTCTTCTCCGCGCTTTTTAAGCGTAAGTTCGTCATCGTTCGGAAACTGATTTGCTGTTGTCTCGCCTTGTTTACCGTCAAAGGCACAAACACTAGCGGCTAGTAAAAAGAGGGTTTGTATTTTCATATCGATGGGCCACACACAATACTAGTTGCCCATGCTTATATAGCCAGGCTCGAGACACATCGGATGCTGGAGTTGCAGGCTTGTGGACAAGCTGTGACGCTTCCCGTGACATGATGCTGTGATAGTCTCGTGTCTTTATTTAAGAAGTCAAGTTGATTTTA
>JAKUBD010000181.1:0-17333 GCA_030563125.1 Metschnikowia laotica
TAATGAGTTTAGTGTTCCTCTACGTTGCCGACTTGATTCCTGGGATGCATCTCAGAATCGACAAAGACTTCAACCGCAGGGCACAAAGCTTGAACAACGGCACTCCGGACGAAGAAGACACCCAGTCTAAAAGCCTTGCGTACGAGCGAGCCGAGATTCTCGGAACGGACTCCATCGAGCTCAACGGTGAGTACGCAATGGACTTTATGGAGTTCATCAAGGCCATCAGACCAGAAGACTTCACTCAGATCGAGGCGGTTGAGTTTCATGATGATGTGAACTGTATGACAAGTAGCTCTGACAATCTGAGGCTACGAAAACGGGAAGCGCCTTACATTGGCAATGGATAATATTAATGGAAATACATATAGAGGTCTATGAATGGCGAGCATACCACGCTTAACTAACTATTTTCAGCCCATGAGTCTCATGGTAAGCTCGAAGGCAGCGAATGTGGCACCATTTGCAGGGGCAGCACGCAAGATGGTGGGGATGAAGCCCTTGTAAAAGCCCTTAATACCGGCGCGGGCGAAAATGTCACGAGCAACATCGACAGATCCTCTGTAGGTAGGCTTTGACAAAGAATCAGTTTGCAACTTAGATTTCAAAACGTCAACTGGGTAGATAGTGATCCAAAGAGCGTATCCTGACAAGCCGCCGAACATGCAGAGCTTCCACCCGGGAATATCGGTTCTGGAGGTATAGGCCTTGCTCTCCACAGCATTTGCGATCAAGGCCTCGTAAGTAGCAAAGTACATACCCATGCCAATACTTTCTCTGACCAAAGTTGGACCCAAGCCCTTGTAAACACCTGCAATACCATTGGCAGCGTATATTTTCTTGACACAGTCGATGGGTCCGTTAAATGCTTTCGTGGCACCGGTTTGCGTTTGCAATCTGATACGGATGTGTTCGATCGGAGAAGCCAAGAATCCGTTCGAAAAACCAGCAATGGCACCCGAGTTGAAGAACTGTGGGAGCGACATGGGTTTTCCGTTTAATTTGTCATCGTAGTATCTCTTCATGAACTCATTGACCGAGAACTGAACCGAGACACACGCACCGACACCGACCAAAGGTGTGAGGGTGCCCTTGTAGAAGCCTGCAAAGCCCTCAGCACCAATCAATTTTTTGATAACATCGCCGGCACCGCTGTAGGTTCTCTCGGGCGCAGACTGCAAGCGCACCTTGACGGTGTCGAACGGCTGGCCGACCAAAACCTGGGCCACACCTCCAACCGTGCCCCCGAAGAGATCTTTGTACACCTGGTTTGGGCTTTGAGTAAACGCTGGCTCTTCAATCTCGACAAACATGTATCGGCGTGCTGACTATGGTGGAGAAAGCTGTGCGAAAGTGAAGGTGAGTGCGCGAAGAGAGAGTCATCACTGGATGTCGGTTCGGGCGGAAATGTGGGGACGGCCAGCAGACTTGCGGCTGCAGTTAAATAAAAGCAGGGGCCATTCTTCAAGACCAGGAGCCAGGCAAAAAAATAAAAAAAAAAAAATCCAAGAGATAGTACGAAGCCAGAGCGGGGGCGGACGCTTGGTCAGCAAAGGTAGGCTCACACAGTATCGTGAGATTTGCAGAAGAGAACCCGCCCTCCCAAAAAAAAAAATAGAAAAAAAAAAGAGAAAAATAGAAAGAATAAATTCGAAAGACGTTTGGGCGTGACCGCTTTGAGTCAAAGAGCAAGAGCTATTCTGCTATGTTTATTTGTCAACAAAGTCAGCGGAAACACAGGCCGAGCGCCAGAAAGGTCCTCTTTGGAACCAACGACGGGCACGTTCACCAGCCCACGTAGTGCAGTTTTTGCAGGTACATCCAGACCAAGCTACTGGATGCCACAATCAATGGGCCAAACAATCCCTTGTCAAATTTGCAGGTCTTGAACACCAACCACTCACTGACAAAGTGGCCGCCAGCAATGGCGAAGGTCCACATGCACAAGTTGTACATCTGTTCGTTTCCAACAAGGTTGTAAGCGCAGTAGAAGCGAACGACAGATGTCAAAAAAGTCCAGGTGCCAAACGTGCGAGCACTGAGTCTTGTTACTTCGGTGGGTGGGGCACCGGAGTACACCTTTCTGGTGAGACTGAGATCCTTCAACAAGTAATTTTGAAATGAATTGAACACAGACACGACAGAGATGAAGAGCACCCAATGAGGCAAGTAGCCACCCAGGGCGGGCGACGGAGGAAGCATCAGTACGAAAGGATGCATGTATTGGATGGAGTAGTAGGTGGTCGCAGCCCACTCGCACCACCGGCCTCTCTCACACTACGATGGCGCGCACCATGTCAGCTTGGGGTTATAATAGTATGAATAGTATGTACTGACCTGGTGCTCACTTATGCGTGGGGTCTTGCTTTCTCAAAATGTCAAGCGCTGGGCCAAGCAATCTTGTGAATCCAGACTTGCCCAATGTGGCGACAATGACAGTGTCCAAAGCCGTGACGGTGGCTTGTCTGGGCATGTCGTTCAACAAAGCAACCTCTCCAAAGTACTTACCTTTACCGATTTTTCCAATCTCACCTTCGTTTAGCTTTGCAATCACGCACTCACCGCTCTCAATGAGATAGAACTTGTCGCCCACTTCGCCCTCAGTGACTATCTTGTCACCAGCGTGGTAGATTTCAGTGCTCAATGCACCGGCCAACTTCGAACGCTCTTGAGGAGTCAAGCCTGCGAGGACGTTCACGTCCTTCAAGAAGTCCTCGTACATTATACGGCGGTTGAATGTGCCCTCCAACAAGATTCTGCGGAAGGTCACTCTGTCAAGTGCCCAACAAGTAGCATCAGATGCTGCGATAGCCGTTGCAGCTCTGGGGGAGTTATACATCAAAGCCAACTCACCAAATGACGAGCCATCTCCCGAGGTGTTGACCTTGGTGCCATTGACATAGAAGTCCACAGTTCCGGACTCGATGATGTAGAAGTAGTCACCGACATCACCTTGGGTAATGATTTCAGTGCCCTTCGAGAAATCCTTTTTTACCAAAGCAGACAAGACGGTCGACTTGGATGTGCTGTCCAATTGCTGGAACAAGAAGTTCAGAGACAATGTCTTGGCCAACTCTGCACGTTGTTCTTGAGCTAAGTCGTTGACAAATGGCTTCCACGAGTCTGACTTGAAGCTATCGGGGTTCATTGCTTCTGCCGAAACTGAGACTCTACGGTTGGCGTTAAAGGTCTTTGGGAGCTTCGACGACGGTCTGATTTCGGACACAGAGTCCTTCTCGTCTGCTGGATCAGCAGAGGGGGTGGAGCTAGGAGATTGAGCCGAAATGCCGAATTTTTCTCTAAAGAGGCCAGCATGTGGCTCAGAGTGAGAAGGAGGCACATTGTGGGGGTCATTTGAGTGGTGGTCCGAGTGAGGATCATTTGCACCGAATGGCGACTTGAAGGAGGGCTGTCTGGTGCTTGGAACAAGACAGGAGCCATTTTTGTCAACGGTGATAGGGTCAACGACAGGGAACAACTCGATGCCAGCAGCCTTGGCCTTGAGCTCTGACTGCCACAATTGGCTCCTTTGCAAGGCCAACTTAGTGTTGAAGTAGTTTGCACAAAACTGCAAGACGTCAGTTGGATTCTTAGCCAAGATCTCCTTTTGCAATTGAAGCAATTCTTCCGATGCTAGCGATGACATTTGGAGGCGATGAAGGCAAAAGGGGGCAGCAGTGGTGGAAAAAATAATTCAGGAGGCGGGCGCAACTAAAGGGAATACCCGCAGGATTTGGAACGAATTTAGAACAGCAGAAGTCCTAGCAGCACTCGATTGAACTATGATGCAACCTGAGTTATAAGAATGGCCGTTGGAACGCAATGGAAAATTTCGTTTTTGAAGAAGAGACGGAGCGGCGCCAGTGAGACACGGAAGTAGAGGGGTTCCGGGAGGTACGGGTGCGCGGGCTCCGTCTTGCGGGTTGATAAGAGTGGAGGTGAAAGGACACCCGGTCGAACAGACGGGAAGTGGGCACGAAGAAGAAAGTGACGCGAGCGGCGGCCGCCCGGTCCGGCCACACACCAGACCAGCCCAGGAAACCGGCCCACGCCGCTCGTGAGGACAAAGTGTGGAACTACACCCGTACCTCCCTGCAATACCTCCGCATGGGTGTTGCTGCGCTAGGCAGGAACAGCATGGCTGGAGGAGGTGTGGGTGCGGAATGAACGGCGCGGCTGGTCAGAGGGCGAAAGAGCTCGAGAGAAAGCCAGTGGCTGCACCCGTGCCTCCCCAAGCCCCGAAGCAACAGCAGGGCTCGAAACGGCAATAAGAAGCGGCGACGTGGCACCGGGATGTGCAACTTGGCATTCGGAATAGTCATGTGCAGCTTGAATACTGGTCGCCAAGACTGACGGACACAATAGCGAAGCGATGAAGGCGGCTACGGCTCAAACAATAACTGTACTTCGCCAGGCTATTTATCACGTGGCGTGTTTAAAGGATGCCACGTCAGCCCCAAGAGCCAAGCCTGCATAGCACATCGCGCCAAAAGTTCTTCACTTTTCCAACGCGCTACGTGTACCAAATTATATAAAGTCAGAATCTGCTCCACAAACAATTCGTGTTTAGTGAACCAGTCGACTGTTTGAATTCCATAGATAAGAATCTGACAATGTCCGGATCTTCACACAACAAGCTCTGGGTCTCGGGACTCTCGTTCCTCCTAGTTTTATTCTGTGTCGTCTTGCCCTTTTTCAGCGCCACCAATGCTGTTGCATTTGCCGAGGACGCTGACGAGGCTGCCGAGGATTACGGTACCGTGATTGGTATCGACTTGGGTACCACCTACTCGTGTGTGGGTGTCATGAAGAATGGTAAGGTTGAGATCTTGGCCAACGACCAAGGTAACAGAATCACTCCCTCCTACGTCGCTTTCACCGACGAGGAGAGATTGATCGGTGACGCTGCCAAGAACCAGGCTCCTTCCAATGTTAACAACACCATTTTCGACATCAAGAGATTGATCGGTTTGGAATACACCGACAAGGTTGTCAAGAAGGAGAGCAAGCACATGCCATACAAGATCACCAAGAAGGGAAACATGCCAGTCGTCGAAGTTCAAGTCTTGGGCGAGGAAAAGATTTTTACTCCTGAGGAGATCTCCGGAATGATCTTGGGTAAGATGAAGTCCATTGCTGAAGAGTACTTGGGCAAGAAGGTTACCCACGCCGTTGTCACTGTCCCAGCTTACTTCAACGACGCTCAAAGACAAGCTACCAAGAACGCAGGTACTATCGCTGGTTTGAACATTTTGAGAATTGTTAACGAGCCAACTGCCGCTGCTATTGCCTATGGTTTGGACAAGACCGATGGTGAGAAGCAAATCATTGTCTATGACTTGGGTGGAGGTACCTTCGATGTTTCTTTGTTGTCTATCGAGGGCGGTGTCTTCGAGGTTTTGGCAACTGCTGGTGACACTCATTTGGGTGGTGAGGACTTTGACTACGCTCTTGTTAAGCACTTTGTCAAGTTGTTCAAGAAGAAGCACGGCGTTGACGTCGCTTCTAACCCTAAGGCCATTGCCAAGTTGAAGAGAGAAGCCGAGAAGGCCAAGAGAACTTTGTCTTCTCAAATTTCTACCAGAGTCGAAATTGACTCTTTTGTCGACGGTATCGACTTCTCTGAGTCCATCTCTAGAGCCAAGTTCGAGGAGTTGAACATTGAGGCTTTCAAGAAGACCTTGAAGCCAGTTAAGAGAGTCTTGGATGACGCAGGCGTTCAAAAGGCCAATGTTGATGATATTGTGTTGGTCGGTGGTTCTACTAGAATTCCAAAGATCCAAGAATTAATCGAGGAGTTCTTTGATGGTAAGAAGGTCTCTAAGGGAATTCACCCTGACGAGGCTGTTGCATACGGTGCCGCTGTTCAAGCAGGTGTTCTTTCTGGTGAGGAGGGTGTTGACGACATTGTTTTGTTGGATGTTAACCCATTGACTCTCGGTATTGAGACTTCCGGTGGTGTCATGACCAACTTGATCAACAGAAACACCGCTATCCCTACCAAGAAGTCCCAAGTTTTCTCTACTGCTGCTGACAATCAGCCAACTGTCTTGATCAAGGTCTACGAGGGTGAGAGAACCATGGTCAAAGACAACAACTTGTTGGGTAACTTCGAATTGACTGGTATTCCACCTGCACCAAGAGGTGTTCCTCAAATTGAGGTTACTTTCGCTTTGGATGCCAATGGTATCTTGAAGGTTGACGCTATGGACAAGGGAACCGGTAAGTCCAACTCCATCACCATCACCAATGACAAGTCTAGATTGTCCAAAGAGGAGATCGAGAGAATGGTTGAAGAGGCCGAGAAGTTTGCTTCCCAAGATGCTGAGCTTAGGGCCAGAATCGAGGCTAGAAACTCCTTGGAAAACCTTGTCCACATTTCTAAGCAATCTCTCAACGAGGAGCAATTTGCGTCTAAGATCGAAGAGGATGACAAGGAGGAGTTGCTTGACGCTATCAACGAAGCTACTGAATTTTTGGAAGACAACCACGACACTGCAACTTCTGAGGAGTTCGAGGAACAAAAAACCAAGTTGTCTGCTATCAGTCAAAAGATCAGCCTGAAGGTTTACGGTGGCATGGGTGGTGATGCCGGCGACGACGCCGGTGCTTCTGATGTGGAGTTTGGCGTCGAAGACTCGGATGACGAAGATAGCCACGACGAGTTGTAATCTGGCTACATTAATAAATAGTTCATCTGGAATTTTACTCATTTAGTAATTGAGTGAAAAAAATGAAGAATCGAAGCTAAGATCTATATGTATCATTCTCGTAGGTGCTTGCAAATCCGTCAGATGAAGGAAGCGTCACGTGCACACGCAGTAACATTCTCAAAATATTTTGTAGTACCAAAAAAAAAAAGTATTGGGTATTGATCGTTAACGAATTGAATAGTTGCTATACTATGGACCTGCTACCTTGCCATTTATAACGCCACTCACTAGCAATAAACTATGTCGAACAGAAAGCTACAAAAGTATGTTTTTTTCTTTTTACTTCTGATGAGGGAAGTCCTATATGGATGAGCAAACATCGCAAGCCCCGCCAATGTTATCTATGAAACTAACACCTTTAGGGAAGTGGAATCCATTTTCAAGAAAATTCATGAAGGTCTAGATCTTTTCAACTACTATTTTTCACGTCATGAGGCATCTAACAATGACTCCCAGCGAGAGAAGTTGGAGAGTGATCTCAAGAAAGAAATCAAGAAACTTCAAAAATTTCGTGATCAGATCAAAAATTGGCAGGGCAATGATTCTCTAGAAGCAACGATTGCATCGCTGAAGCTTCAAGAGCATCGAAGACTAGTTGAAGAAGCAATGGAGTGTTACAAAGAGGTTGAAAAGAGTTCGAAGATGAAGTCATTTTCAAACCAGTCAATTATGCTTGCATCGTTAGATAACCAAGAAGAGGAACTATCACTGGAAGCTCTTGAAGCTTATGAATTCCTTGAAAGCATAACAGATAAGCTAGCCGGGCAGAATGAAACTTTGGAGGAAGAATACGAGAAGATCTCGCAAAAGAAGGTTCGTAAGAACAACATGCTGGCCATCGAGGATAGGAAGCAAGAGCTCGAAAACTTTAGACTCCGAAACGAATTCCATATAGAAAAGATTGAGACTATCATGAAGTTTCTCAAGACAAACAAAATAGCTGTTGACCTGGTATGGGAGATTCAGGAGGATTTGAAATTTTACGTGGATTCCAACCAAGATCCTGATTTTGTTGATGATGACAGTGTGTACGATGATGTCATCAGGGAAGCTAGAGAGAATCAAGAAAATAATACCACCGTCTTGAATCAATTGGATGATACAATCGATCTCAATTTTTCCAACGATGGCGACATGAACAATGAGAACATTTTGGAGGAAAGCAATTCTTCAGAAGAAAGCAATGCTTCAAATCTGCGGCGTCCGAACTCATCATCCCCACCAACAGTTTCTAATGCCACTGCAGACTCTAAAACTGAGTCTACGTCTAAGATTGCAGTGACACCAAAGAACAAACAAAGTGGCAAGACACAGCTCCTAGACTCATCGAGTCCAGCCTTTATCACGACTCTCAAACCCGCCTCTACACCTTCCAAACCAGTCGGTGCATTGAAATGGTCCATTGCTTCCGCAGGTGCCCCACAAAGCTCGGAGCCGCCTAGCCAATCACCAAAGGCTATGCTTGACAAAATTCAGCCTAAAAAGCAAGAAGACTCTGTCCAGCAGCACAGTCAAGAAAAACCAGAGGCTGAGTCTTCCATCGAGGCGCCATATCAAAAAACCGAGAACGATGCTTCATCAGAGCTTCTCTCACTTCTAACGAAAAATGACAAATTTTCGCCATACATCGAGGTTTTGAGGAATTCTGCTTTGATAATTCAAGAACAAGAAGTTTTGTGTGATCCTTCGTTGGTGAACGTTCCTCCCGGATTGCAAGATTTTGCCCTTTCGGTGGCTTCAGGCAATTTGACAGCAAGTGGAAAGATCCTTACGAAAGAGCCACGGTACCGTCCTTACTCCAACATTTTGCTGAAATCATACCTTCCTGAGAATTTGTTCTCAAACGGAACTTCTCAAATGAAGGCACCTCTTTTTATCAACAAGTTGCAAAAGCTTTGGAACCGGATCAGAGCGCAAAGCCAATTTGACAGGTTTTTGAGGGAACTCATCTCTTTGGAAGCTCAAAGAACATCAGAGAGCTCATTGATGGCGAATGAATTAACCATGGTCTTATTTTATGGACACTATTATGGCAACCTACCCTTGGAGAGTATAATAGCTGAGCATATGCTTCACAAACTAGGTTGGCAACCATACGACCTATCAGCTGAGTTGATGGGTTCACAGGCAAGTTTCAGTGGAAATGGCGCAGCTTATCTCTGGATCAGAAAGGTGAGTGGCGACTCAAATGATGGGTCCGATCAATCTTTGGACGAATTCAAAGTATTTGACTTGTCCTCATGGGATATCCAGGTGAAGCATGGATTCAAGTACAACCCTCGTTTAGCCCGCAAGGTGCCAAGGAAGGCTCTTTTGTAGGCGAGAAGAATTTAGACACGAAATATGATAAAGCAAGACCAACTCAAGTCAAAGAACTGGTTATCGGTTCTGTAGCCTCGCTCGTCAAGATGGACGTCTCGTCGGTACCTATCTCACTGCTCAAGATGTTCTCATCGGAGTTTAGTTTTTGTTGTGAGTTGATATACCACTGCGAAGTGGGTACACTAGAAATCTGAGTCAATGATAGCGAGTCTTCAGAGAAGATGGAGCAAAATTCCGCGTCTCTCGTATCAAAGCTGATGTCAAGATGTGACATGATGTCGAACTCTGGCGGCCTCTCATGAAATTCGGTAAAACAGGACCCGAAGTCGTACAATTCTTCCACACAGAAAATCCTCATCGTCCGCCTCTTAATGCCAAACTCCTGGAAAATAGTACTCAACGATTCGAACTGCTCCATCTTGGTGTAACTTTTTTGCAGCCAGAGGTCAAGGTTAGACCTGGAAGTTCCTGGGAGGGCTAGAGATTGTGTCTTTTTTTGCACCCAAAGCCACCCGGAGTTTGTTTTGGCTCTATGGGAATCTCGACACGACAATCAGAATATTCTGTCAGCGTTTTGGTGATTCGTAAACGCGGATGGTGTAGCTGATCCACCATCCTGACTGGAGCTCGGTCCTCGGCTAATCGGCCTGCGCACGACTGATTATTATCAGAGCGCACTGTGGGGAAGCTCCAGCTCACCATGGATTACTACTCTTCATTGGACGCTTCACAGCTCGACTCGGAGACGCCCACCCTTTTCGAGCTCTTTTCTTCCAGCCAGCTTGAGGCTCTTTTGTCGCCGTCTTTGCGCTACATATTGGTCCATTATGCTCAAAGATATCCGAGCTACTTGCTCAAACTAGTCAACCGTTTTGACGAGCTAAATCTTGGTTTGAGGACGGTCATTGAGTGGTACTTTTTTAAGTACTGGCATGGCAGCTTCACTGAAAATTTCTACGGGTTGAAGCGTGTGAGCCGGACACCATTATCCAATGCTAAATATAGTTCGGGCAAGCTCACACAGTTGATTCCGTCGATGATCGAGGAGAGGCGGAACCTCTCGAAAATACAAACAGCTGTCTCAATATTTGAGATAACGGGTGTTTCCTATATCCACGAAAAACTTCAATACCAGTATGAATTGCTATATTCGAAGTTCATCACCAACCAACTCGAAGCAAACGATCACCTTGATGCCAAAACAATACGAAAGATCAAACTACAGCGGCTATTTGTCAAGACGTTTCCTTACGCACAGGGTTTTTGGCGACTTTCCAATTTGGCGGCAGTCTTGGGATATCTCAGTGGCGTCTCAAAGTCACCCACGATACTCACGCTTTTGTTTGGTATCAACTTTTCCCGCTTGAACCAGCACGACTACTCTAAAAATGAGCCTAGCCTTCGCTCTCGCTCGAAGAAAGCCTCTCGCGTCAGTCCCCCTTCGATGCCAGAGTTGTTTGCCCACTTTCTACGTAAGTACGTGACGAGTCCCTCTTGGAGAACTGTTCGCTACTTGTTGGGTACGTTTTTCCCATTGGCGATCTTCACCCTCAAGTTCCTTGAATGGTGGAGCAACTCGGACTTTGCCAAACAAGTGGCTAGATCGCAAAGAAGTGCATTGGAGGACACCATTCCTCCCCCTCCCGTTTTGAAGAACTTACAACGCAAAACTGGTCTGAAGCCTTCGGGCTACAAATCCGACGGGAAGTGTCCTCTTTGTAAGAAGGAGCTTTCAAATCCGGCTGTTATTGAGACCGGCCACGTCTTCTGTTACACTTGCATCTTCAATTATCTTCGAGACTCGCATCGCATTGTCGGAGGCAAAGCCGCCAAAAGCGATGAGGATTCGGACTCAGGAAGCGAAAGCGACAGTGATTCGGAGGATGAGGCGGATGAAAAAAATGCATCCAAAAAGAAGTCACACCCCGGTGAGGTCCTGGAGAAGCCAACGGAAGCAGAGCTGGATCAGTCACCGGCAGCTGACAAAGTGGCTGCCCGCGAGACCGAAAAAACTGTCTATGACATCAGCAAGGGCGGCCGCTGTCCAATAAGTGGCCAGAAACTATTGGGTTGTGTCTACAATTCTTTCACCGGGGAATTCGATGTGGACGGCATTCGCAGACTCATCTTCTAATGTTAAGCACCACCGTGCGCGCACGTAATAACAATTCTCATCTAGCCGTGGAACAGTCAAATACACACCATGACTTCGACCACTTTAGAAGCGATCAAATTCGACAGAACTGCTGTGTCCTTGCAAATATTGGACCAGCTAGTGCTTCCTTACAAAACTGTCTATTTGCAAATAAACGGCGTTGATGATGCGTATGATGCCATCAAATCTATGAAGGTTAGAGGTGCCCCAGCGATTGCAATTGTCGGAGCTTTCGCCATCGCAGTTGATGTAAAGCAGCAATTAAAAAATGAGTCAACAAAGCTCTCTATCGAAGAATTGTGTGCTCGGATCGACTATTTGGTCGAATCGAGGCCTACTGCTGTCAACCTTTCCAACGCATGCAAAGAGATCCAGGACATCCTCACCAAAAACTTTTCCCCCGAAACTCGAGTTTCCAATGATGTTTTCCAAGCGTTATTCGACTACTCTGTCAAATTGTACGACAAAGACCTCGAAAACAACTTCAAGATCGGACAGAACGGTTTGGACTACATTAGAGATACCTTGAAGAAACAAAACTTCACGGGTCCTTTCTCCATCGTCACTGTGTGCAACACCGGGAGCTTGGCCACTTCTGGGCACGGAACTGCTCTTGGTGTAATCAGATCAGTCCACAAAGAGCTCAACAAAGCTGAGTCCAAGGAACCTTTCTGGTTTGAGCATGCATACCCTTTGGAGACAAGACCATACAACCAAGGTGCCAAGCTCACAACATACGAGTTGAAGCATGACCAGATACCCTTCACTATGATATGCGACAACATGGCGACCTCCTTGATTTCGAGCCTCAATAGTGGCAAGGCAGTCAAGTCCCATTCAGGGCCTGTGAAATTCATCATCACTGGCGCCGACAGAGTGGTCAAGAACGGTGACTCGGCCAACAAAATTGGTACCTATCAGCTTGCTGCAATTGCCTCCTATTTCAACACCACCAAATTCTCCGACGAGAAGCAGAAGATCAAATTCATGGTGGCTGCCCCGAACACAACCATCGATCACAACACAGAGTGCGGTGCTGACATAGTAATTGAGGAAAGACCTCCTCACGAGCTTACTAACCTTAAGGGACCTCTTTTTATTGCCGACGGTGAAGTTGGTGATCCTGGAGTGGTGGCCATCGCTACTCCAGGGATAGAAGTTTGGAACCCGGCTTTCGATATTGCACCTCACGAACTCATTGATTGCATCATTACCGAGACGGCTGCTTTGCAGAAATCAGGCGGAAAATTTACTATTTAATTGATGGGTAGCTTACGTGTTGCAAACATATGCAAGTGATGTAGTATTTTTCGATCAAGCTCGCGATGACGGTTGTGAATTACTTCACAGAAGTTCACTCTTGTCTCGCACCTCCTCTTCACCGGGCTCATCCGTGCTCTGCCGACTTTCGATGACGATTTCAGAGTCGGCTTCGGTGGCCAGCTTCTTAGTGGGCTCTTCTTCTGGTGGTATGGTCGTGTTTGTTTCATGACTCTCTGGAACAATACTGGATGATCTCTCACTCTCGATGTTGGACTTCATTATTTGCTCCATTTGCGTATCTTCCACTGTGGGTAGAGAGTTAACACTCTCCCAAAGTTGCTGGCCGCTTTCGCCGTACCCATCGACTTCTTCTAGTTTCACTCTAAAGTAGTCTATATCCTTGAACAATTTGTGCTTCTCGTCAAAATCTCTGAGCATGGGAAGGTCCTGATTGAAACAATAAGTCAACAAAATCCGGTAATTCTCGAAAATCTGGCTCATCACATTTTTTGTATCCTCTGGAGAGAGATACTTGTTTAGCACTTTGAACACCGTTAAGGTCTCCTTCACCAAAACCTCCATGTACTTATGACACTGCTGCGGCGGGGAAATTGGTTCTGAGAGATCAATCACCTTAATTTGTTTGCAGTGACTCAAAGTGCGGTCACGCATTATCGACACTAGCTTTTCAAAAAGATTATTCTTGTGGTCTGCAAAATTTCGAATAACGAGCGTGAATGAGTTGTCATCTTTGTCCGCATCCTTGAATCTGCTCTCATTCCCGGCAGACTCGAATATAACTTTTAGCCGGGACAGTAACTCAATCAAGAACCCAACAGTTTGAATGCATAATGCGAGGTGTTTTGTGGTGATGTGTTTTAGTCCAGCAGTCCTGGTTGCCCCAGCATTTAGGATGGCTTGTGAGATGCGTGAATTGGAAACTTTCAAGTAAGTGAGTAAATTCAGTCCAATGGTAAAAGAACGATTGTTGAACAATTTAGAGAGTTTGCTGTATGTTGAGACAGCTTGAATGATCTCTGTCATCAAAGAAGGAACAAAAAACTCACGACCATTTATGCTGAGAACAGTCGTTTCTTTTTCGATTTTTGGTTTTTCAGATTTGATGGGGGGAGGGCGAGTGATGTTACCGTAGTTGTTTATCCACCCGCTGCCATCGATTCCATCTCCCCCGTTCAAATGCGACGCGTAGCTGCTTAACTCATCCAATTGCTCTTGCGCAATGCCTAGTTGAGGACCAGAAGTCTCTCGCCAATTTTCACGGTCACAAGTAGAGGCAAGTAGTTTCACAGCATTGGAGTGATTGCGGTGAATATAGTACCCCACATGATTTTTGACCCATTCACTCAATGAACTACCAGGGCCCGACGCATTGAAGCCTGGGTTTATGGACTCACATTCCAGCAAGTATGACGACATCACCAGATAAAGGTATAAGTAGTTCTCTATCGAAGAGTCTCCGAGTTGTTCCAGTCTAACATTCAAGATCTTCACAAGCCTAACCTGAGTAATCTCGATTGCCTTATTAATAGCAACCGATATGTCGAGAGACATGACATCAAACTTTGCCAAATCGTTTGGAGTGATTGATGTAAGCGACAAGTCAAGAAGAATTTTTTGGTGAATCGTTAAACGTCTTAAATTTTCCGACAAACCGCAGATAATGTTCCCCATCATTGTATTGAAGCCGCTATCCCCCAAACTTTTTAAACTCGATGATAATGTGTTATTCTTGTAGGATGAGGCGGAAGTTTCCAGGCTCCTCGTGCTTCCGTCCATCGGAGGTGTACCCTCTGAACTTTGGAAAGTGGAGGAATATTCCGAGTTACGGAAGCACAGCTGATCGAGCAATCCTTTGATCACAGACTTAATTTCCGCCACAATTTTAGTTTGGTAAAGAGAAAAAGCTTCAATAAGCTTTCCACCTGTGATGAGCCCAGAGATGTATAAATGAAGTTCGGTTTTGAATTCCGGAGATATATCATTGTACAGCCTGTTAATATTGGCTGCCGAAGATGAGTGTTGCCGGTTCATAGCCATATAGAGGCGGTTCAAAGTGTCAGCTGGAGATGTTGTTTGGTAATGCTCACGGAGGTTAGAAAGAAGTAAATCTGAAAAGTCGGTCATGTATCGTTTTGAACATGCTTCTTTTAGCTCCTGCAATGCACATATTTTTTCTTTGAGAGCAGGAGCATGCGAAAGATCTATAAGTCTCGATTCTTCATTCCCATTCTCGGCGCTAGTTTGCGTGTGAACACCCTTAATCAAATTTTCGGTTAGCATAATCTGATCCAAACAAATGGAATTCTCACCTTTGCGGAACGTTTCAGTAGCCAGTTCAAAGCTTTGAAGAACCAGTTTCATTTGATGTAAAGATGACTCTAAATATTCCACGTTTTTTCTTTCGTCAAGAAGATCGAGAATCTCGAGACCAACATTTGTCTGAGTTTCCTCAATGAGATCGAGTTTCAGCTGGAGAGCATCGAAATACGTCACGCAGTCTTGGGACTCAGCTCTGATTTTGTCAATTTCGTTTAATGTTGTGAAGAACGAGTCGGATGTTTTCGAGATTTCATTGATGAGCTGAACCTCGACAATATCTAGATATTGTGACAAAGTTTCCTGCAACTCAGCGTTGTCAGCCAAATGAACAGTGTCTGCTTGATCAGCGTGGGCTAGGATTTTTGCACTCCCCATAACTTGCAGAAAAACGCGTTGGTCATCTAATCTGAAGTCTGGACGCTCGAAGATTTCTGGAACGCTACTACTGTCTCCACCCTCTGACTCAATCGAGCTTGCAACACTTTTAGACTCCTTGTGGTCGTACAGTTTGGAGAAAGTAGAAAGCATATCCGCAGTAAGGCTCTTATAGCTCAGTTCGAAGGAATCATAATCGGTTGCCACGTCCTTGATTAAAAGTTCATTGAGGCGATCGTTTGTGAACTTTTTTTTTAGTGACAGAAGATGAATCGGCGGTATGTCCTTAGTTGTGGGCTTGACGAGGCTAGACACAGTGTCAGAGCCTCCATTGATAGACACGCTTGTCTTCAAGCCTTTGTTCTGTTTTAGACGAGCTTTGTCCAAAGCAATGGTGAGATCGTAGATTGAATTCGGCCCTAGCAGCGCCGAAAAACTTCCTTGTCCTAATTCATCTAGCTGCCCAGCTCCCTTCAAGATGTTGAAGCTGTTGATGTGGCTTGAACTACCATCCATGCTTTGTCGAAGACTGGAAAACACAGACTCCGTGTTTTTGTTGCGCGAGCCAGCAGAAAACTCTGATGCTATAGTGACGTCTCCATTGATGTTTACGGATGTATCCATCGAGACCCGCTCAAGGGCTTGGCCCGGCTCTTCGAGTTCCATTGGTGGTTCGTATGGCTACTGCTTAGTATGATACACACTTGAGCTTGATCTTGCGTACTGTGCAGGATCTGAAGATTTGGAGACGAGCCAGGAATTGGCGGCACCAGATCGCTCCGGTGATCTTAAAACTGCGCAGAGTGAATGTCGGAGCAGTATACCTGCTGTGCATTGCACCCGGATGAGTTTGCTTGGAAGCGGTTACCGTCCGAAGTCAACAATACCCTCGACCTGCATATGTATCCTCTTGCATGACTATATAACTTTTCTCAGCTTCAGTTCTGAGCACACCAACCATCATGACCGACCCAAAGAAGGAAGATAAGCCCAAGCCGTGCTGCGTGTGTTTGGATGAGAAGAAATCCAGGGACGAGTGCTTGTTGTTCAACGGACAAGAGGGCGGAAAATGCTCTGATTTCATCGAGAAGTATAAGAGCTGCATGAAAGGCTACGGTTTCAACACCAACTAATCGGCTACTTACTGGTCATTAGGACTACTGATTCGTCCTGACTGGAAGGAGGCTGAGTTGTGCTGATACTGCCACATAGCTGATTGACAGCCAAACTTGTACATAGTGTTCGTTTTAAAAGAAATGCAATTTGATTCTGTACACGTATCCTATATGGACTGATAATTGGAGACAGCGGTGTTGGATGCGCTTTTGCGTAGAGTTCCGACTTCAGCCTCAGTCGAATCGCCAATGACGCCTGCTGCTCTGTACTTGTGGTCGATTTCATAGACAGTCTTGTTCTGGATGATGTTGTCAATAAGAATGAGCTGCAAACAGTTCATGGTAATGGGCACAACGAACATCACAACAAAGATCTCGAATTCGTCGGGATACTCGTCAAGCCACGAGAGAATAATGTGACTCGTAATCCACAAAAGCTGGTTTTCGAAGCACTCAACGAAGCCATATAATACGGCCTTCGTGATCATGAGTGAGCTGAAATAGAGACAAAGCTGTTTCAAATACGCCTTAAATGACGGCCGGTGCTCGTCAGACCCATACTCGCCACTTTCTATCTGCGTAATCTTGAGCGTCACTTTGCAAAATTTTTCCAACCTCAGCAACACCAAGTACAAAATGTAAACGCCAATCGTGCAATCCAAAACAATGCTGAGGAAGTACCAGTCACAGGGGTCACCGGTGCATTCATCACTATCCTGGCAGTTAGGACCGGACTGGTCATTTGCGGGGTCATCGCTCTTCAGCGCCTTCATGATTGAGAGAAGAAGATTGAACACATGAACACCCATGGCTCCAATGATTTGCTTAGAAACGTCGAAGAACCACACGGCCCATGTTCTGCGCAAGGGAAACTCGTAGTAACGCTTGACTATCAAGGACAGAAGACACAAAATCCCCAAGAATGCCTGTGTGAGCAAAGAAAAGGTCCCGACAAGCTCACACTTGCCCTCGTCGGAACCCTTGGAGGCATTGATGCTAACACTCGGTAGCGCAAATGCAAAAACCGAAAAGACGATATACTGGAAGCTT
>JAKUBD010000182.1:2563-17360 GCA_030563125.1 Metschnikowia laotica
AGCTTTGCGCGTTTTTCCAGCATTTTATTGGATTGTTTTTCAGTATTCCAAACGAAGCTATCGAGCAGGCGATGAAAGCAAGATCTTCGGAGCCTCAGTCTGAGACCTGGAATGGAAAGGCAAGCGAAGCCACAGCTAAGGTTACGGAGCAAGACTCTGATATCGCTCACGGTAAGAAGCGCGGTCGCGAGCAAGATTTATTGCGTGATGTTTTGAAGAAGCAATCGAAATCGAGAAAAGAAGAAGTCGATGGAACCCCACAAAGTGAGTACGAGGAGTCCAACTCTACTCTTGAAACAGATGAATCGGGCGACTCGTGGATCAGCACAAAATCCGTAAAGTTTTCGTTGGATGGAACTTTTCAGGAGAAAAAGCGTGAGAATTATAATATGTTTTGTCATACTACCATCTATGTCTTTTTCCGTCATTTTCGCACTTTATATGAACGCCTTTTAGAGGTGAAGTCTATGAATGAGGAGGTTGAGAAAGAGATCCGCAGCCGCAAGGTGCCAAAGTTTGCCAAGGACTTGAATTTGGTCTCCCACCAACTCGAGGAGTTGGGCGTGGAGATAAAGAGCGGCAAGAACGATTGCTACTCTCAGGTTCTCAATTTAGCTGAGAGACTTTTGGACGGTGAAATTGAGCATCAATGGTTCGAGGAAAGTTTGCGTCAAGCTTACAAGAACAAGGCCTACAAATGTTACACTCTCGATAAGGTTGTCCAGGCAATGGTTAAGCATATGCACACAATGATTACCGACTCAAAAACCTCAGAAATGATTGTTCTTTTCGAGCAAGACAGACATCAATCTACGAGCACAGCTAAGAGTCAAATTCTCTATCGCATGCATGTGAGATCGTTGATGAGTAACGATGAGAACATGTTCAAGATCTCTTACAAAGAGCCTACAAAGTCGGTCAATATTCAATTTGTTGGTTTCGACGATTTGACGATTAACGATCACACCAATGCAGAGGAGAGGTACAACTACTACGTCACATCGTACATCATGTCCCATCCGACTGAAGGAGTTCCTATCTCGAAGATCTCCATGCCATTCCATGACAGCTTCATCGATTCCGTAGATGAAGATCAATGCGACGGAAAGGCGATCTCGAAATTGCAGGTCTCGATCTGCGAAAACTCATATCGCTTGTTTTTTGAAGGCGACACATACGATGAATTTGTCTCTAACTCCATCTACTCTAAGAATAAGGAAGATCCTAGAAGTGCGGATACTAAGCTAGAGACTTTGCAAAAGTACTTGGACGATCCGGAAATTGGCTGGAAGAAGAATTTGAGTGAGGAATCCCGAAAGACGCTTGACCAGAAGTTTCAAACGCTTGTGGAGATGGGAGCAAAAGAGTTCAAAAAGACCTGTGATGGCAACTCCGAATCCGCAGACCTTGAAATGAAGGGCGACGAAACAGAAACAGCCGCCGAACTGGTTCCTGAAAGTGCACCTGCTAAGAGCAACCCTGATGCTACATTGGATGCCGATTCAACAGTCGTTCAGGAACACAACGATACTACAATTGCGCACGACGCAAATGATAGTACAATGGATGACGCTTATACTCTGGAGGGAATAGCCAACGGGGAGAAACCTGCCCTCCATTGAGTTTCAAAATCAAATATTTTTGGGGTAGTATGCATGTTTAATATACAACGCGTTATTTCAACACGAGCAGTGCTTAGAGGCTATCGGAACAATGTTCCTTCTGCTGCTGCCTTAGCCAACCGTTCGGTAGCTATGGTGTGAGCTAATCTCTCCCTCTGCTCGAGTCTTCTCGACACGAACAGCTTTTCATCTTTCGCTAGCAACAAGCGAAGAATGATGTTTTCTGCAGACGTGTTGGCAGCGAGCGGATCCGACAGCAATTCATTGGTCTCTTTAGCAGCAGTTTCCCGGGCTTTTGCGGTGGCATTTGCCCGGATAGTCAGGCTTCGTGCAATGGACCCTGCCCGGCTTCTTAGTTGGGCGGTGTCGTTGGAGTAACCAGGAACACCATAAACATTGCTTTTGTCTCTGAGAGTTTCGAGAAACGAAGGAGAAAGACGCTCCACCTCGTTCACAAGCGAATTGACATCGTCATCATAGTAAACGGGAATAAGAAGAATGGATTGGTATTTTTGACCCTTCAAGTCATGGAGCGGTGGACCATTACCCTCGTTGTAGAAGAAGTCCACACACAAGAAATTGAGCCATACAATCACAGTCTCGATCTCGTTGGCTGTAAGAGTCTTTCCAAACCCGAACTGGTTGATAGAATTGGTCACATTAGCCATAGCAGATGAAACGGCCGATTGCCATCCTTGCTTGAGATTGGAAGAGCTCGGGCCCTTGCCCTTTAAACGCACCAGGCGAAGGGCACGCGAGCTGGTTATTTTTGGAAGAAGCAATTCGTCTGCACTGGAGACGACAACATTCCACGCTTCAAGCATGACTTTGAGTAGAAGATCCTTGGTGAGATATTGTGCAAGGACCAGGAGATTCATGTTGAGGTAGTTGTACAAGGGCATCATGGCCTCGTCCATCTGCTCTTCGGTGGGTTTGATATTGCCGCTGGTTCCGCAAACAGACTTGAGAGTAGTTCTGGAAAAACACTTTTTAATGAAGGTGGAAAACTTATTGACAATCATCTTGGTGATTCTCGTTTGCGAGTTTTTCAACGCTCTGTGAGCACGGCCCATAGAGAATATCGCATCGTCACGCTCGCTTTCCACGGCGATTTCGATCGCAAGTCTGCCCTCTGGGTCGAGATCCAAATAGACCTCTTGAGGAATACCATCATGCTTGAACTTCCGGGGCTCGAGCTGCATCAAGGCGCGTCCGCATACAGTGTGATTGCTAAATTTCTCCTCCCATACTGTGGCCGAGAGCGTGATGGATGAGTCCGCCGCGATGGTGATTTCAAACTCTTCGTCCCATTCAGGGTTTTCGCTTTCCATTGTTCGTGTCTTGGCGACGGTTGTTTTGGCTAACGTGTCAATTAGAGTCACGTACGGCTTGAGGGTGGAACTGTCCGACGAAGATTTAAGATTCTCTGCTTTAACGATCCGCAAGGAAAAGATATGGCTAGTATATTGCGACTGTTTCAGGTTTCTTTTGGAAATGATGGCTGATACTTCCTCTGGATTAAGAATATCTTCCAACTTGGCAAGGTAATTGATCATCGCATTGATGTTGTTGAAGCCTGTGCACGTCCTTGGCGAAAAGTTGAATTGCTCTAGGTCAACCTTCTCTCCTCCAACATGAATGTTATTGACCAAACTTTTGACCTCAGAAAACCAACCAGTTGATGCCGAGCCAGTTACCACGCGACTCTTCGTTTCGGCCTCGGTCAAATCCTTCATAATGAGGTCACTTATTGTACTCGAGTAATTCAAACAAGAGCTGCAGATACTTTTCATGAAAACCGTGTAAATTTTTGCAAGCTGGTAATCATTCTGCCAATTCAAGCCTTTTAGAACACTGATGTACTGTTTAATGAGCGAGAAAATGTCGTGAACAGATGTGCTGTGCTTCCGTTCATCATTTTCTAGACTCATTGGCTCGAAGTTGTCCTCGGTGAGCGCGTTCTCAACAAACTGATTGATCTTTTCGGAGCTTTCTTCTGCCCACGACAAAAGATGGGGAAAGAAATACTTCTCCAAATCGAACGAAAATGGGATTGAAGAAGTTGTTTGGTAATGGATGGACCTGATCTCACAAAGAGACTTGTAAACTTCCAAAGTATCGCCGTAGTTCATGAACTCACCTCGAGCTTGAGCATGAGACATGATGTGCTTGAGAATGTTTTTGGAGTCAGCGGCAAACATACCACAAACAACAGAAGCATGTGTTTTGGCAACGTCTAAAAAGCCCAAAAGGGGGTTTTTATACCGCTTTTGGAGCGCTTTAATGTCGTTGACCAAGCTGTCGACGATATTCAAAATATGAATGAGACTTACGGTATCGTCTCGCGGAAGTTGGGCAAGTAAATCAGCATACAGCGACTCAGAAGCACGGAGGAGGGTCTTGGGTAATCTCTTTTCCCACTTGGCTCTCAAGCCAGATTCTTCTAGGCGGGTAAAAAGCGAGTCACTCTCGACGTAATCGGCTAGAAACGACAAATATGGTCCGAATTTGGGCTTGACGGTCTTGCTAAGCACACTGGACAAACAATCCTTGATGCTGTAAAAGGTCTCGCTGTAGGTGTAGCCGAGGTCTCTGATCCAATCGTCCTGATCTTGCAAAGACCACAAATCTTTCTCATCCCAGTCCAACCCTGCGTCTTCCACAATCCGCTTGCATGAGTGAAAGATGGCCTGGGTGACCTCCAAGTTGATGGGGCCCAATTCCTTTTCGGACTTGAGAAAAACTGGATCGATCAAGAGTCCACTCATGTGGGCGGCTGTGTAAAGACACACGGCACGGCTTGGATGATCAACACGCCACACGCGGGAGCAAAGACCCACCAAGTCACGCAATTTTTTGGTGAAGATCAGCGAAATGTCTGTTTGGTGATCAGCGTGAGTGCTGTGGTGCAATAAGCACATTTTGTTTAGAATCACCAAGTAGGATTTTGTCAACAGATTGGACGGCACAATGTAGAATTCCTCGCCTTGCGGCAATGAAGGCGGGGGCAAAAGCTTCATGTGAGCCGGAACAGGGTACTTTTTGCGCAAAGAGTCGCATAGCGCAAGCTCTCTTTGCTTCCATTGCGTGTAAGCATCAGCAGAGGCGAAGTTTTTGGGTGAAAGGCTTCCAATGTCCTTTTCGACATAAAACACGACCTGGTCAATGTCTTTCGAGAACGCTTTCTGAGAAACGTGGGCTTTGAGCCTGGTGATGTCCAGCTGTAGGCGGTCGGAGCCCACGTTGAACAAGGCCTGCAAGAGGCCGATGTGGGCCAGGTCCATTTCGGAAATGACAAACTGAGGAGTTACAAAGGATGCGGCAGAAGCTCCGGGCAGGTGCAGCAGTGACAGTGATAGCGATTGAGACAGCAGCAGCGACAGTTTCAAAGATGCCTTGTGGTCCTTCAACTTCGCCACGAGTACATCTGCGTTCTTGTCCTTCAGCACAAGCGATATGACAATGTCAATGAACGACGCAGTGTGACGGAACACCTCGGATGACACCTTTTCGGGCGGCACAGAGCCAACTTTCACCACCTCTTTGTTGGCGGTGGACACAAACTTCATGATGAGGATATCAAGCGAGTTTCCCCGGGCAATCTCGTCGCCCACGCGTGGGTCAAGTAGCTCGGCGTAGAATCGGAGGAGTGACCGCCGCGTGGTGTCGTCGTGGGCGGCTTTGGCCATTGCCACGGCATTGAGACGAGCCTTCAAGTCCGGGAGCAAATGTTGCGGCAACAGTGTGGTTTGTGATGGGTCTGCGTCGGGTCGAGACATGCGAGAGCGGGCGCGGTCGTTTGAAGACGTCGCCAGGGGAGTGGAGGCTGGCGGAACGATTGGAGTGGAGAACCGTGCCTCACAGATGTACTCGAGGATGACCGCCTTGACCACTGCGTCGTAGAATTTGGCCATGTTGACCTGGTCGAGCAGCGGATCGGGCGCGAGCATCGAATGGAGACTGTGGGTGCGGGCCTGTGGCTCTTTGACGTGGTCCCAGTGAGTTTTGGCCATTTTGAACGGGGGCAGGGTGGAACAGACAGGGAAGGTGGAGGGCCAGACGCGGTTCAGGAAAGCCAAACAAAAGCCGATCTAGCGGGGGAAAACGATAACGGAAAAAGAGCGGAGGCCGGGCTTCGAAAAGCGGCGGTGGTAGTGTGGGAAAGGAAGGCCGCTGGGCGCGAAATCGGGCGGTGGACCGGCAAAGGAGGAGAAGTGGAGGTATGTGGATGAGTGGATGTGGATGTGGATGTGGTGAAGCAGCGAGCGCGCATGCGCATGGCCAAAACGGCTGACTTGCGTGCATTAGCATTTTAGATTCTGGATTTTAGATTCTGATTCCGGATTTTGGATTTTGGATGTTAGATTTCAGATTTTACAGCTCACATTTTAGACTTTACAACTCACATTTTAAATTTTGGATTTTACATTCACATGATACATTTTGGGTTTTGTATTCACATTGTACATTGTACATTCTGCGTTTGACGTTGTACATTCGCATTGTACATCTAGCATTTGACGATGTACATTTTTCACTGGGCCGGGGCTTCTTGGGCACGTGGTGGTGACATTGCTACAAAATGCACGTACTATGTTTGGTGGTGGGGGTTCTGCCGGTTGGTCCCCTTCCTTCGATCATTCATTCGTTGATGTACTTTCTTCTTCTCTCTAATCGTCAACGTCACTCATCTCGCTCTCCGACTCTTGCTTCACCGACCCGGTGGGCTCTTGTTTCACTGGCCCCACCGGAACATGCGGTGTTGCTTCGTTTTCTGTTTCCGAAGGCCCTCCGTTTTCCGTTTCGTTTTCCGTTTCTGTCTTGACGGCACCGCCAACAACCTCACCGTCTTTGTACAAGTGAGTGCCCAACAACCGGTTCATTTCAAACATTCCGATGGAGTTCTTCTTAAACACCGCCTGTAGCTTGTCGTCGCAAATCACCTTCCGCTTATCACTCTGATCCTGGAGCCCGTGCGCCTTGATATACACCCATAACTGCTTCACCACTTGTGGTCTGCTCATCCGAGGTCCTCCAACCACTGCTGCAAGCTGAGGCGAAATGTGATGCTCCGCGTTGAACGGCGAATTGGCTGCGCCCCGGCTGCTGGGCGCCTTGCGTTTCTTCACCACCTTGGAAGGCGCCGCTTTGGCGACCCGTCTTGTCGGGCGTGCCGTCGCGTGCCCGGCGTCTGATTGTTGGAGCCGAAGCGCGAGGAGCCGGTCCTGGCGCTCGATCTCCTCTTTGGCTGCCCTGTTGTCGTTTTCACCTTCATCCGAAAACTTGTAGTATCGCTGTAAGATGAACTCGTTCATCTCTTTCTGCCCGTTAGTTACCTCTGCGCTTGCGCCTCCGCCTACACCTGCTAATATCGTTTAACATACCTTGTGTGGGACAAGATCCACCGCATAGAGCTCCTGGAGCGCATTGCGAATCTTTTTCACCGTGATGTCTTGCAAATCGGCGGCGCTGAGTATTGCCTGTGGTTAGTACCGATAATGGTATTGATGCTGTCGCCGGTGCGGATGATGTTGATGCTGCTGATGTTACATCAGTTTTTTTTCCGTTCAATCTTATAATCTATTTACCACGTACGTCTATCATCGCCTCATACTGCGTGGGTTCACACTGGCTCATTTCGCCAACGGTTTAATTGCCAGTCCGTTCTTGTTGCGGCTTCTGGTGTTGCTGAGAATGTGGTGAGGAACGTAGTGCG
Source organism: Metschnikowia laotica (assembly GCA_030563125.1). NCBI lineage: Eukaryota > Fungi > Ascomycota > Pichiomycetes > Serinales > Metschnikowiaceae > Metschnikowia > Metschnikowia laotica. The sequence goes on from JAKUBD010000182.1 coordinate 9,902, forward strand.
CAGCGGCGCATGCAGGTCGGCGCATCCGTCTCCACTCGGATGGAAAGTGGAAAAACTCGAAATGGCTGACTATCGCCACATGTTCCGGCCGTTGTTGAGCCGACACCGCCGTCTTCGCCTGCACTCTCACCGCCACCGGTGTACTCAGTGTACGCGGCGAGCCATGAAACGGTTCCACAGTGCACCTGGCCTCAGGAATGTCCACACATCAAGCTTGAACCGACACAGTTCCATGTGCCACCTTCCACAGCCTCTTAGCTCTGGTTCTTCAAGTTTCTCTTGTGTTGCAACTCGTTCTTCTTCACCAACTTCTTTCTCTCTGCACGCTTCAAACTTCTAGGGTCGATCAACTCGTCCGCAGTGCCCTTCACCTTGTCATCAATCTCCACCAACCACTGGTTGTCAAGAGCCTTGTTCTTACCCTTGTAGCCCCACTTAGGAACCCACTCGCCGCTTGCCTCGTCGTAAACCAACTTGCCGTCCTTGGCCTTGGCCTTGATACCCTTTCTGGCAGCAAACTCCTCCCATTTGGTCTTAGGCTTCTCCTTAGGGATCGACTTCTCTCTGGGCAACGCCGTCAATGGCTCTGGCAATTGTATAAGCGTCATGGTGGAGTCCTGGCCGGTGGAGGACCCGTGTGTATCTGTTGTCGACTTGATTGGCAACGACAACACCTGGTTGATGAGAAGCTGAAGATTGTCTCTGGTGATGGATGCCAAGTACTTCTCTTTTTCCGTGGCCGAGTTCAACTTGCTGTTGTCCAACGGGTTAGGATCGAACGTGGCCAAGTTACCCAAGTCATAGGTGTTTGGGATAGGCTTGTCGACTGTCACTGGTTTGAATTTCTCTTCACTCATGGCTACCCTGATGTGGTTTTCTTCTTGAGATGCGCATCTCTGATAAAACTTTCTTGGAGTGCCGTGCACAAATAACCACTCTACGCGCGCACCTTCGCACCACCAGCTTCACCGCTGCTTGTGTGCTGCCCGGAATATCCATATTGACACCAAGGCCATCACAGAAATCGCTCCTCCGGCAACCACCAAATGTTTCATGTTGTCGATGTCCGTGGTGTCCGGATGTGTCTCTAGTCCTGGTGTAGCTGTGCTAGGCATCTTGGCCGCGTCCACAAGCTGGATGAAAAGTTCGTGGATGGATGACGTCCACGAGCTGGAAATGTGCAATGGAGAGCCCAAAAACAACTCACGGATGTAGATTTCGGGCTGCACAATCGACCTTTGCTGCTGCTTGTCCAAGTCTGCTTTTAATGCGGCAAAGACAGACGGAATGTCGTCCAAAACTTTGTGGTATTTCTCGCGAAGATCAACCAAATACTGGAACAGCTCAGGATCAGACGAGTCGTAAGTGTAGCAAATCACGTCACATTGATCGAGACGCCGCGCGTTTTCGAGAATGGCCGGTTCGAGCTCCCCAAGCTCTTCGAGAATCAAGTAACATTGTTTTCCTCCACGAAGCTCCACGTCTTTCACGCAGACTTTGGGCTTGATGGTGGGCAGGTACATTTCGCTGTAAGAACCACGGATGAACAGCTCCAAAAGGGACGTTTTGCCCGACTTTGGTGCACCCAAAACAAAACAGTTGAAGACGTTTCTGTCGTTGACGGCACCACGGTACGACTTGCCTTGTTTTTGTCTGATTTTTCTCGGCTTTGTGAGTTTAATAGCCTTGAGGGTGTTCCCCTCATCGAAACCAAGATACGATAGATATTCGAGAGTGGTTTTGTGGTCTAGAAACGTAGTGAGATTCCATTGCGCCAACCAGCCTTGAAGGGTGACGTAGCCTTCTTCGTTGCACACTATAGAAGCAGGAAACTGCGTTTCCTTCCACAATCTAGGCACGCCTGGCGTGGGAAGAAACAAGTCTGCTAATTCCTGGTCACTGAGACCACCATCGTTGTCCTTGTCAAATTTCAAAAACAAGTCCACCAAGAATCGGTAGCCAGTGGGACTCAACTCCACACTCGCATTTGAGTGGACGTCCAAATGGGGGAAAAGGAAGTCGTCATTGAGCGAAAGCGAGTTGGTGTAGTGAAACGCCCGCAAGATACCCCAGATTGTTTCGTGGCGACCTTTCTCGGCGTAGATCTTGTTGAGAATAATAAATGCACTCTCTGAAATACCTACCGATGGCTCGTGATCGTTTTCCGGTAGAATTATGGCACCCAATGTTTGGAGAATGTCTTCGAAGTGGTCTATGGAGGCAGGACACCCAAAGCACTTTGTATGAAGCGCAGAAAACTCGTTGAAGTTCAAAAGCCCATCTTGATCGGTATCACAGAGAAAGAACACACGTTTCAACGCACTGACAGCCGCAGGCTTGAGATTTCCTTCCTTGGAGTCGAAAATGGGCGAGATCGGGTGTGTGACCGCCCGTTGACAAAGATAAAAGGACTCGACGACGTTTGCACCGGACTTGGCACTGCAACGCACACAAGCTTCGATTTCCTTATATTCGTTGATCAAAGGCACAAACTCTTCTCTATTTTGTTGTTTGAAAGTTATTGACGCCTTGGCGTGAGATTTGGAAACCAAGTCTGACTTGTTGGCGCACACAACAATCGGCAAGTTAACTCCCGACGCCCGGAACATCGGTAACCAAAAAAGGGACACTCGCTCGTACGTGTAGTGGTCTGAGTAGACGAGGAGAATTACGTCTGCCTCTTTGAGCTTCTTATTGAGCATCGATAGGTCTGACGAGTTGGTGTCCATCATCACGGTAAAATCCGGAATAAGCTTCGAAAAAGAGCCGCTGTGAATGTCGAAATCGGGTTCAGTGTTGTTGTCAGCAGAGGCAAGATAGTTGTCTTTGGAAATGGTGATTGTGGGAAGCACACCCAGGATGTTCTGAGGAAATTCGTCCTTGACAAAACGGGCAATAAGAGACGACTTGCCGACGCCCTCGTCGCCGCAAATGACTACTCGAAGCATTAGACTGGTATTCGAGTTGCTTCGTAGGATGAGATGAAGGACCAGAGGTAGTGACGCGGTATGCTGGTTTTGGAGGTGATGCAGAGGCGTTTCAAGGCAGTTTCAGATCTAGTTCGAAATGCGACACAGATGGACCACAATGGCTTCGGCGCTAATATTTCACGGCTCCGGCGGCGTGCGGTGGCTGCAAGTGATGGCCACCGTGCTGTGAGAGCCGCTACGGACTTTGTGGGGACTGGCGCGCGCAGCCGGACGCCGAGGGAAGATGAGTCGCTGGAACGGCGTTGGAATAGCTAAAGCCTTTCGCCCACGTTTTGGCAATGTTTGAGCAGTGTTTCACGAGCGTTTCGGATTTTCCTTTTCTGCTGAAACGCCACGACTCTCCCGTGCAAATTCACCCAATGGCTTTCAGCGGTCCCTCCCAATCACCAGTCGACTAGGATACCAGTCAACCACACCCACCGGACCTGTATTATCTGCACTCCCATTACTAACGCACATCAACGGTATTTTTCAACCTCTACAAATTCAAGCATGTTTCTAGGCTCCTCTCTCACGAGTCTCTCCCGGGCTTGGACTCTCGGCGTCAGAAATTACTCGGCGCCTCCAACAGGCACCTACGAAAAAAAGATTTACGACATCTTGAAGTCGCAGTTTTCCCCTTCAAAATTGGACGTTCAAGATGTCAGCGGTGGCTGTGGATCCATGTTTGCCATCACCGTTGAAAGCTCGAACTTCAACGGCATTCCGATGGTGAAGCAGCATCGCTTGGTCAACGAAGCTTTGAAGGATGAAATTGCCAAGTGGCACGGGCTTCAGTTGCGCACAAAGGGCGTCTAGCCGATGTATATAGAGTTTTGGTTTTTTTTTTTTTAAAAAAAAAAACACCAAATGATGACCTAATAATATCAAATGCTGATCGTAATGCCAAGCAAATACGTGCTGAGTCGCTTCATACCCTCAGTTCATCGCTCTACTCGTGCTGAATCGCAGACGTATTCTTTTCTATTGTACATTCTAGCTTAGCGAGTACCGCACGTGGCAACTTACTCAACAACCTCTTCCTTCTCCTCGATAATCTCCTCCTTAATCTCCTCAACAATTTCAGCCTCGACATTGTGGTCCTTGGTCTTTTGCGTGGTAAACTTGGATCTGTAAACCTTCCAGTCCTCCAACAACTTACGACGCAACAAGATGGCTTCCTTGGTGGCGGCGTCGGCCTCCATGGCGTCCTGCTCGTCGAATTGTGCACTGTACTCACGGAAGCTTTTCTTGACCTTCTTAACGTCATCAGCAGTGAGCAAAGATTTTGGTCTTGGTCTCCAGATGAAGTCCTTGAACTGGTCCATAGTTTGCTCTCTCAAGAAAGCACCAGAGAAGTCAAACAACTTGTAACCGTTCTCGATGGAGTGAATCCATGCGGAAGACCAAGCAGCGACGAATCTTCCCGATGGATCCCACGAGATGTTGGTCATACCGGCGAATCTTTCAGACTTCAACAACTTGGCGTCCTTCTTCTTAGGGTTCTTCTCATTTTCGAACTCGGTGTCGTAGAAGTCCAATTCACCGCCAGACTTGGCAATGGTGGCGGCAACAATGTATCTTCCGTTTGGAGCCCAGAAGAGCGCGTTGGTGTGTTTCTTCTCGATCTTGCCAACAACCTTGAACTTGAAGGCCTTACCCTTTGTACCTGCCTCCTGGTTGTAGAAGGTAAGTTCGTTCTTGGCAATAGCGGGGTTGTCGTTTCCATCGTCCAATCTGGTGATAATGACAAACTTGTTGGACTGTGGCTCCCAAGCAAAGTTAATACACACTTCCTTCAATTCCAACTTCTCCACGGGAATGTCTCTTTCGGTGGTCTTGAAGAACTCCAAGTTGGAGAAGAAAGTCTTACCGGACTTGGTGTGGCGGTCCACCTTGACACACAACATGGTACCGTCCTCCTTCCAATGCATCTTACAGTCGCTGACCTGGAACAAGTTGACGGTTCTGATCACTTGCCTGGAAGGAATTTGCATCAATGCGACTCTGGCCGTTTGATTGGAGGTTTCTGGAGTCCAGTAAGACAAAACATGCTCACCACCCTCAACCTTGGAACCCAAGAGATTGACACCGGCTGGAGCCCAGTCGAAGTCGACAATACCATCGATCTTCACCAACTTCTTGTCCAACAATTGGAAGGTGTCGGTGTCGTAGATGGCCAAAGCATCTGGGCCTTGACGACAACAGTACTTGTCGTCGAAAGACCACTTGACAAGAGGCCAAGGCATTTCCTTCTGGCCCTCCAAGTAAGGAGGCAAAGCGAAGGTTCTGACAGGCTCACCGGTGTGCAAGTTCCAGATAACCAACTTATGGCCCTCTGACTCTGGGCCGAATGGGAAGTCATTCAAGTCGGCTGCGCTGGTTGGTCTTTCGATAGGCGACGGAGACAAGGTCACCATGAACTTCTCGCTGGGGGAAAAGTCAATCAAACGAACCTGTGGGTGCACAAACTTGTGAATACGCTCAAAGTCGGCACCACCCCAAGATTGGATTCCCTGTGGGTGGATGGAGAACATGAACGAACCCTTAGGCGAGAACTTGGCGTACTTGGACGTGAAGCCCTTTCTGGGCTCAGTGGCAGCCTTGGGATCGCTCTTCATGTTGTTCCAGAAAACACCCACGGTTTCCGAGTAGTGCAAGGCCATCTGGTCACGGCCAGCCTCATCTTGCATCCACGACTTCAAGTATCCGTGAGATTGCATAGGAGCAACCTCGGGTTCGACAAACTCGTTAGGCACATTACCTTCAGCGCAATATTTCTCGATGTCTGCAAGCTTGTTGACAAACAATCTGTGTTTGGCGTCCAATGGCTTTCCGTTCAATTGGGAGACTGCAGCGCTGGCCATTTCCGGTGTCTTGTACTGGACAAAAAGAAATCCGGTAGTCATGTTGTCCTCGATGGGAACATAGACGCCGTCTTCACCTTCAACAACCTCACCAGCCTTAGTCAAGAACTTTCTCAAGACTTTTTCCAACAAGGGAGCCTTGGCGGCTGGGGCTTTTGGTGCTCCATCAACCACCACGTAGTTGTCCATGCCCAAATCTGGGTTCACGGCGTACTTGGCCTCCAAGTCGGAGAAGTCGATGTCGTCCAATCTGATCTCCTTTTCGAGCTCTTCGTAGCTAGCGGTGGCCATTTTGTGTTAATGCAAGAAAAATTTCAGCGGTAAAATTTTTTTGAATCGCCGCGTCGCGGTGCACGGGTGCGCTCACTTTTGGTGGTAATGGTGAGGTTCCAGTGGATCTGGATTTTGGTGGTTGCGAACCCATTTGAATACTATAAACTAGTTCACTGCCCTTTCCTGCTCAAGCTCTTGTAACTTCTGCCGGGCCTGCCGATTTTCCAACACCCGGGCCTCGCGCTCAGCCTTCCAGCGCCGCGTCAATTCTTCAATCCGAAGTTTCAGCCGTGGCGAGAAGACCGGAGGTGGTTTGCGGCTAGCCATGTGCCGCTGTTCCTCCAATTCCTTGATGTGGGCTTTGAGCTCATCGATGTAGTCATTTTCAAGTCTCAGGCTTTCGCTTTCTTTGATCAAGAGGCGAATGTGGTCGTTTATCACAATGTCAACAGCACACGCCAAGTAGTCAATCACGGCGTGATGCGCAGACACCGCTCTGCGGAGCATCTTAGGCGGAAGCTCGAGTGGGTTTGTCGCTGCCTCTGCGTACGAGCTGAAAATTTCAAGTTGCCTGTGTGGCTCCACCAATGACGCTTCATCTGCAATTTGGTCGAAACAGGTCATAAGCTTCTTAAAGCTCTTGACGTCGTGATCGTAGAGGACCCTAAAATGACGCGAGGCATCGTCGGCTAGCCTTGTGAGTTTGCTCGTTTCGCTCCTGCTAGCACTAGATGCCTTTTGCGCCTCGTGCTCAAATAAGGATGCTTGTTCCTGCAATGATTCATTCTCTTTTCGTAACATTCCAATCTGGTGGCGCAACTGTGTATTTTCTGCTGACAAGCGGCTTTGGTTCTCCACCGCCACTTTTAGATCACGCTCAAAGGCATTGGCGCTAGAAGCTGCAGCATCTGCCTCATTTGACTTCATTCGAAGCTTACTCACTTGCGTCATGAGGTCGGCAATCTTTGAGTTTGCTTCCACACGGAAAGCCTGGTACTCCTTCGCTAAATCGGCATTGACCCACTCAGCGTCTGCTGCTTTGCGGCCATCTCTTTGCCGGCCAGGGCCGGTTTGGGAGTACATGGTGGGTTCACTGAGGTCTGAAAGCGAGCCTGCTCTGCTCAGACTTTTCAAGTCGTTGACTTCTCGTTGCAATTGGTCAATCATGGTTTGGTATTCGAGGAGCTTTTGTTCAACAGCCACACCAAAATTTGGCGATGAATGTTGTGCCGCAGACCGCCCAGGACTGAACGCCAGAGGGCCGGGCGCAGTCGATGAGCCATTAGGACGCTGGAAACCACTTTGTAGAAGCGGAAGTGCTTGGTCAAGAAAGTCCTGGGGCGAGGTATC
>JAKUBD010000183.1:0-17350 GCA_030563125.1 Metschnikowia laotica
TGGATTAAGGAACAAAACTGGGAACCCAGTCAGAAACTCGTGCGCTGATACTTTCAAAAATTATGTCTCTCAATTTGGCTCCTCTATGCATCATCACACCAGCATCACCGAGCTTCTCGCAAGAATAGGATTAAGACTTGCCGAGGACCCCCTCTTGCCTCTTGACTTTGACCACATGATTGCGGAATTGCAACTTTTCACTGATGATCTAGAAAAATTTATCGGCGGCATTATCGAGAAGTCCAAGCTGGACGTTACACCCGTCATGCACTATAATCAGTTGCGTAACGGTATTGAAAAGCTTTCGATTGGCACCAAAGCCCTTGAGGAGTTCAGACACGATTGGACCGACTACATTAAAAATTCGGCTTCTATGGAGCCAGCCATGCTTACTGCTACAAGACATGCTGCCAATGATAACATGGTAAAGTTTAGCAAGCAGTTTGTGGTGGTTGGAGAATTGCCAGTGCGATCCGGATATCTTAACTTTTTATTCGGGGTTCCTTATGCAGCTCCTACTCGTCTGGTTGACTCTATGCTGTGGGGCAGCTTCCCAATTGTCCGAGAATTCGTCATGAAGGGCGATTTTGGTCGGGCTCAATTTGAAATCGAGCGCATTTCAGAATTGTTACTGTCTGCGGGGCAGATGCTTCAAAATGTGATGTGAGGGAAATAAATTCCTCAAAAATGGGACGTGAATATATTAGTAAATACATGCGACGGACAAACTAACGAGAGTAGATATTTCAGTGGTTTCCTTTTTCATTTCTACTTGTCCAGTTTTTTCGCTGAAAATCATTGTCACGAAACCTCTCGGTGGCCAAGCTGGCTAAGGCGCGAGACTGTAATGGATTTGTAATCTTGAGATCGGGTGTTCGACTCACCCCCGAGAGAGTTTTTTTTTTATTTTCTTTTAGGTCGAGCTACCGTATCAGAGTATTATGGTTGTGCTAGATTTTTCTTTTTCTGTGCTTTTTCATCTACTACACTCTTATGTAGAATACGGTGATGTGCTCTTGACTAGTTGTGAGCTTGATATCAACGGAGCCAATGAAATCAAGTGTGTGAAGATTCTACAACCAACTTCTCCAAATAGAAATCGGCGGAGTTTTTTTCTGGAGCCAAATCACGTACTGACCGAGCGAGTTTGTGTAGGTACTCATAATTTTCGCCGCTCGGACCTTTGCTTGATCTAATGGTCTTTGCAGTGACCTCCACACTTTCCGGGCCCACAAACGATTTGTTATCGATCTTTCCAATGTAAACGACGGAATCGATAAACATGTAGCCGTTCTCGTCACGTTTGAGTGTCAGTAAAACGTCCTTTGCTTCAGTGCAAAGATCATCGGGCACGCTCTGAATGCAAAAGTGAATGTTCTGTGCCGTGTACCCGTCCTGTTCACGAACATCCAAGTACTGTGAAACCTTCTGAACATTTTCAGGCTCGATATAGTAAGCGACCGCCCAAAGAAAGAGATCCTGCTCTTTCACAAGCGAGGCGTCTTGATCGGATTCGTCAAACACTTGGTTTGTCACTGGAAGGGGATCCTCTTGGGAAATGAGCAGCGAATGGTAAACTTTGTAGGAGCCGTTGAAAATTGGAGCGTTCTGCAAATCCAGAAGCGGCACAAGCGTGGCTACACGGCCAGGGCTTTCTGGGGTGCCTCTGTGATCCGAAGAGGATTGCCAAAAACGGCGAATGAAGCCCTGAAACGTGCCTGTGACACGGAAGGCATAGTGCGGAGGCGGTTTGAAAATTAGCGAACCGTAACCGATCACCCAGATTCCTTTTTGGGTCATCGGAGGTGTTTGAGGAGTGCTGAGCGAAGTGAATGACTAGACGAAACAAAAGTCATTAGTGTCCTTTTGATCCGCGCACGACCCGCTCGGCTGCGGCTGAAATAGAAAGGGCCGCCAAGCCAACGTTTGGACGTGAGAAATTGCCGCAATGCAAGCGTGCTGTCAGTGTCACTTTAAGGATGTGCTTGTCAAAGCATTACGCGGGCTGACTGATGGTGACCCAAGTTCTAGCCAAGTTTCAGGTGTGTTTTGTCTTGCGGCTTCACCACGGCAGCGACACAATCGGGGTGCGTTTTACGAGATTTTCTCGCTTAATTTGTCCTGCTCATTCCCCCATTCTTCGTCTGTCTTCTTCGTTTTTTTTTTTTTTTTTTTTTCTTTTTCTTTTTCTTCTTCTTCTTTTGTTTCTGTTTATTTTCCTCTACTTTTGTCTTATTTTATTTTCTATTTGAACCTACGGTCAACGAAGTAACCTAAACCATCTTCAGCTTGTTTTTCGTCGCAGAGCGCTGTCTTCGACAACTTGCAGCTGCGGCATGTGCCGCACTTTCTTGGCACTCATGGAGCGCAGCAAGACCGTCGCAGAGATCACGAAAAGAGGAGGATGAAACACCGAGCAAACGATCCCCAAACAAGTGCTGGACAAGTGTGAAACAGACCTGAAACAGACGCCAGACCATTTCGTACCCTAGAGCGAAAGAACATGTAAAAATAATCACACCCAAACAAGGCGTATTCGAAAGTCATTCGCCCAGCCCCCTCTCTTGCTGGCCCCCATTCGTTCCTGTCTTCGCAATCGCCGCGCTGCATATGCATTCCCCATCAGACTAAGTGTCGATTAACTACTTGTTCCTTTCTCTATATTGATGCCATAAACAATGTGGGAGCAGTTGGAGGTATGTGTGCCTTGAAAACGGTTTTGAGACGTCTTTGAAACAATTCTAAGACACCTCGAAATGTCTTCCGGGGCTCAGCCGAGCCTCACGGAACCTTTGCCCATTCCTCATCCATCTCATCCTCATACTAACATTACAGATCGAGAAGGCTCATATAGCCTATGCCTGTATTGGTATTTTCAGCACACTTTTCTCGCTCATATCGCTTTTTGTCAAGGAGCGTTTATATATCGGTGAAGCTACCGTGGCTACAATAGCCGGTCTCATAATCGGGCCTCATTGTTTAGATTGGTTCAACCCGCTCTCGTGGGGCAACAGTGACTACATCACGCTCGAAATCTCCCGGATTGTTTTGTGCATCCAGATTGTTGCCGTCGCCGTCGAGTTGCCCCGCAAGTATATGAAAAAGCACTGGCTTTCTGTGACCCTTTTTTTGGGCCCCGTGATGGCCGTGGGCTGGTTGACCGTGGGCTTATTCATCTGGGCCCTCATTCCACATTTTGACTTTCCCTCTGCCCTACTTGTGTCTGCGTGTGTCACCGCTACGGACCCTGTGCTTGCTGCAGCCGTCGTTGGTAAGGGTAAATTTGCCGAGAGAGTGCCCGGACACTTGCGGAATCTTTTGACCGCGGAATCGGGTTGCAACGACGGAATGGCGTTCCCCTTCATATTCTTGTCTCTCAATTTGCTTATCCACTCCGGTAACGCCGGCGAAATTGTCAAGGACTGGTTCACGCTAACCATTCTTTGGGAATGTTTCTTCGGTGTGATCTTGGGCGTGACACTCGGCTTCGTTTTGCGCAAGGCAGTGTTTTATGCGGAAAAGAAAACCTTGATCGATAGAGAATCATTCTTGGCCCTCTTCGTCTTTTTGGCCTTCAACTCTGCCGGAATCGGCTCCATGCTTGGTGTTGATGATTTGCTTGTTTCGTTTGCTGCAGGAACGGCCTTCGGATGGAACGGAGAATTCGCAAAGAAGACTGAAGAATCCCATGTTTCTACTGTTATTGACTTGCTTTTGAATTTATCTTTCTTCGTCTACTTCGGAGCCGTTGTGCCATGGCCTGACTTCAACAAATCAAGCTTGGGACTCGACATTTGGAGACTTATTATTTTGTCCATTGTCATCATTTTCTTGAGAAGAATCCCCGCTGTTCTTGCCCTCAAGCCGTTTGTGCCCGATATCAAGTCATGGAGGGAGGCTTTGTTTTGTGGTCACTTTGGTCCCATCGGCGTGGGAGCTATCTTCGCCTCTATTTTGGCCAAACGGGATCTTGAAGAACACTATTCGTCCGAGGAACCCCTAGTGCATCTCACTGACACATCATTTCCTCATTACCAGCTCATTGAGTGCATCTGGCCTATAGTGTGTTTCGTCGTCATCACCTCTATTGTGATTCATGGTTCGTCTGTTGCAGTTCTAGCTCTTGGAAAACGTTTGAACAGAATGGCTATCACCATGACTTTCACAACTACCAACACGCAAGACCAGGGTCCTTCGTGGATGTCTCGTTTGCAAAAGTTGGACCACACTTCTACTTCCTACTCCTTGCACAGAATCGACTCTACGGATACTTCTGATAGGATGTCGGAAAAGACATCTGAATCCCTCCCTAAGTCAAATACGATTGAAACATCGGGTATCAAGGTGAGACCATCCGGTGGCGCGAGAAGAAAGCGTCAAAAGAAGAGACTGAAGAGGGTTCGGGATAGCGAAGGACAGGAGGCCATTTCTGAAAGACAACGCCCCCAAACCGAATTTCTTCAACTTGGCCGTGAGCCTTCTGTGTCCGTTGACCCGGATACAAAGTTGCAAGACGACTCGACGTCTTCTGAGTTCCATGAAAAATCGGAAAATGGACGAAACGAGAATTTGGAGACAACTAATCCTCAGAACATGATCTACGAAGAGGGCCAGCATATCATCATTGAAAACGAGGATGGAGAAATCATTGATGAGGCTAGCTTGGACCATGACTCTGGCTCCAACGACTCTGAAGACGAGAATGGTGCAAATAATGTTGATCAAGACAAAGATCAGTTGAGTATTCATTCCATGGGATCCTTGAGACGCCATATGACTGGTTACTCAGTTATTTCCAACAGAAGCAATAAGTCTGCCGAATCCATGTCTGTATGCTTGGAACAAGGTGCCGAGAAAAAGACACTCGTGAAGAAGGGCGAGGAAAAGTCTGGTAAAAGGTTCTTTGCACACCAAGTCGACAACCTTCTCTTGATTGAAAACGAAGATGGTGACATTGTGAGAAGATACAAATTGAACAAACACACCTCGTCGAGGCAAGCCAAGAAAGAAGATAAAGACTCCAAGAAGGATCAGGCAGACGGGCGGTCCAGATCAGGCACCTTGGTTGCACGTGCTCTTTCAGCATGTGGTATCAAGGGGATGGGAGACTCAGGACGCAAAGAAACTACACCGCTGAACAATATTATACCCGAGCATGAAGAACTGAAGGAGCATAAAGAACACGAACAAGGGAACGCTAGTCCGCCAATTAAGGGAAGATCAGCATATCCTCAGTCGCACGATGATGAAGACAGTGACGAGTCTGAGCTCCCAGAAGAGTCTGAATTCGAGAAGAGAAGAAGATTGGCCGCTCTAGGAAAAATAAGAGATGGTCGTGATAAAGACGATGAAGAGATGTAAACCCCAGCTTACGCACAATTGACCATACATAGATAGCATATTTACCATCATTATTTCGCCGATGAGTGCAACTTCTCGCCTTTGGCAGTTGCAATAAGCATGATTAATAATAAAGAACCATCCCATTTTATTTTTTTGATATGTACGAAGTGTGATGTGGACTCATCAATTTGTGTAGGGTCACAGACCTTAATGTTTTTCGTGAGGGGCGTTAGGCAACTTGGCAACAGCCTTTTCAATGACGTCGACTCCCTTCAACAAGTCTTCCTCGGAGATCACGATTGGTGGAGCCAATCTGATAATGTTGTCGTGCGTTGGCTTGGCCAAGACACCATGGTCTCTCATGACCAAGCAAAGGTCCCAGGCGGTTCTACCGTTGGTCTTGGACTCGTCAATGACAATGGCACTCAACAAACCCTTACCTCTGACCTCGGAAATGATGCCGTTAGACAGGGACTTCAAGGCCTCCAACTTGGAACCCAACAAGTCACCCAACTTCTCGGCTCTCTCGACCAAGTTCTCGTCCTTGACAACTTGCAAGGCGGCCATGGCAACCTTACAAGCCAATGGGTTACCACCGTAGGTGGAACCGTGGGAACCTGGGCTCAAAGTCAACATGATCTCCTTCGAGGACAAGACGGCAGAGACAGGGTAGACACCACCTGAGATGGCCTTACCCAAAAGAATAACGTCGGGCTTGACGTTCTCGTAGTGCTCGTAGCACAACATCTTTCCGGTTCTGGCGATACCGGTCTGGATCTCGTCACAGATCAAAAGAACGTTGTGCTTCTTACACAACTCCTGGACCTTGGTGAAGTATCCCTCAGGAGGCACGACGATACCGGCCTCACCCTGAATAGGCTCCAACAAAATGGCGGCAATCTTGTCGCCAGCGTTGTTGAAGGCCTTCTCCACATCCTCAATGACACCGTAGCGCAACAAGGTGCCCTCTGGCTCGCCAGGGATTTGTGGACCCACACCGTGGAGGTATGGGCCGAAGCTAGTGGTGGCCTCGGGGTCGGTGGACATGGAAATCACACCCAAGGTTCTGCCGTGGAAGTTGTTGACGGCAGAGAGGATGATGGCCTCGTCCTCCTTGATACCCTTCTTTAAGTATCCCCATCTTCTGGCCAACTTCAAGCCGGTCTCGACGGCCTCTGCTCCAGTGTTCATGGGCAAGACCATCTCGTAGTTGAAGAAAGAGGTGATGTACTTGGCATACTCGCCAAAGACGTCAGACGAAAATGCTCTTGAGCACAATGTGAGCTTGGAGGCCTGCTCCACCAAAGCCTGCACAATCTTTGGGTGACAGTGGCCCTGGTTAACTGCAGAGTAAGCAGACAAGAAGTCCAAGTAGTGGTTTCCTTCGGGGTCCCAAACGTGAGCGCCCTCAGCTTTGTGGAACACCACGGGCAATGGGTGGTAGTTGTGGGCGGAGAAGTCCGACTCGTACTGCTTTGCGGTTTGCGAGGAAATCGACATTGTGTTTTGTAGGTGAATTGGATGGACGAAATGTGGCGAAACGTGGTGGTCTTTATAGTGGTGTGGGCGTGGGGCACATCGCTGTATCTTGCCTATAGGTGCATTGCTCGGCGTTGGTTCCCGGAATTGGCGCAGCGCGGCATGTTCTGGGGAAGTGTTCAGGCGTGGCGCGATCCAAAACGGTAACGGTTGGCGGGAGGAGTTGGCGCGTCGGCGGGGCAGAACAGAGTGGGCTTTTCGGTGCGCCTGTGTACCTGAGGCGGCGGCGGAGACGGACCGGGTGATTTCGAGGGTGTCATGAGTGTGTCATAAGTGTGTCATGAAAGTTTCATGAGTGCTTCAAAAGTGTTATTAAAGTGTTCTAAAAGGGTTAAAAAAAAAGTCTCAAAAACGCAAATCTACTGTGTATGGCGCAGCGTTTCATCTCCGCCGTCTTCACTCTCGGGATCTACCTCGCTTGCTTCTGCAGTCACACTGCACAACTACAACTTTACACCCGTACACCGAAACCTTAGGGTGAGCCTTTTCTTAATCGGCCTTCGTCTCTCAAGCATCACGAGCCATTCAAGCGTCATCCGGCCATCTGCCGCCACCATCTATCCCCCTCTCTATCCGGCTACATTGCTCACAGCGCGCCCACTTTGAACCCCTGAAACAAACTGAGAAAAAAATCTACAGCAATGGTATCTCATAAACGGATGATGATGCAACCTCTCACACCACAAGTGTCGGATCCAGACATTGCGCTGCTATCCACAATCGGAATGAGAATCCGCAAGGCTGTTGCCGAAGGCTACCGCGCAGATTTTGTGGGCTCATATGACGCTCACTACTTTAACCGGGAGTGCGGCAGCCATGACCATGGTGAAAGCCAAAATCAGTATGGAGACAATCAATCTGGTCAAAATGGCCAAGGACTATATGGCTACCACGCATCCGGTGGCATTTCCTCATACGGTACGTCACAGCCAGCAGCCGCTGCCCGTCCCACGCCGGCTTTCAATCGTTCACCCTTGCCAGCCCACATGGACCAGCCACCCGCATTGACGAGCGACGGCTCCACGTTCCAGTCTGGCCTGAGCGTCAGCAGTTGGGCTGCTCCTGCTGGTGTGCCATTGCAGGTTATCGATGGTACGTTGGGCGGTTCATACGGAAGCAAGCGCCGGTTTGACGAAGAGTCAGATGAAGACATTTCGGGCGCTGGTGACAAGACACACCAGCAGCCGGCGGGCGTGCGGTTCGAGTCGTATGAAGCTTTTCAACGGATGAACTGCCCGCTCCGTTTTGATGAGGACTTCTGAGGGCCGACGTGCGGCCGCTGCCATGTTCGGAGATGGCTCTATTTTGTTCCGAGTTGAGGTTCCAGACCACCTTATCTTCCTCCGCTCAACCTCACCTTCTGTTGTTGCCTCTGTGTGCTTTTACGAATAAGTTTCTCGCCTCGTGCCTCGCGGTCCGTACGCCCGCGCGCTGGTGGATGGTGTGTTTTACTACTGGTATAGTTCGAATTTTGATTAGGGATTTGATTTGTAGTCGGTGATATTTAAGCTTGAAATGTGTGATGGGTCGTCGCGCGTGAGCGTAAGTTAAAAATGGCCAGGGCAAATTATGGCAGGATAGCGAGGAAACAAGCCAGACGAGTAGCAAATGTGAAGAGGGGCCTTGATTGCGAGCGTTCGTTAGATGAAAAATATTCAATCAGGAGTTTTGCAAATTTTTTGAAGCTTTACGAAGATCATCTTCTGTCTATTTTTTACATAGTTAGCGCCGCCCGGCCCGCAGCCCGCGTCATGTGTGCGCGCCACCATCCCTGCGGCACCTCCTGCGCAGTTACGGAGCCATCAGCATGCGACAGAGCCCTTCTTTCTTCCTCAACAACCACCTCTTTACAACAAGTTGCCGTTGGCTGTCGCAGCGTCGTTTCACCTGTGTTTAATGTGTGTTCCAGCTTTGTCCCATCTTCTCGTCGCTCCGCATCCCCACTAGTCGCTCATCATTCTCAATTTTCCACCCACTAGCAAACAGTCTCTATGCGCTCTTCGTTCCAACTACCGTGGCTCCACAATAAAAAGCCCCAAAACACATTTGGCTTCGCAAAATCCCTACCCCCTAAACAGCTCCTCCTATTCTGCATCCGTCTAAGCTCCGCCGTCATCGCGTTGTTGCTCGCCATCATCCTCACGGCGCTCCGAACAAACACATCTGTCTTGCCGGTCGCACGAATTAACACATCCCACATCGACGTGGCCTTGGGCCTCTACCAGTCGCTCCGTTCGCTGTTATCGGACGCTGCGGTCTCTCATGGCGCCACCAACAACGTCATAGCCGTTGATCTGTCACTCCTGGATTCAGAAATCAACATCTTGGTGAAATATACTAAGCAGGAAGTGGAACTGGCTCCGCAGTATATCGTGTTGGGCTTCACTGAGTGGTGCATGACCCATTACGAAACAGACTTTTCAGACCGTTACAACGTCTACATCAACGTCACCCAAATATGTCAGGCCTATGACGATATCAACCTATTCGACTACCGAGCCATTCTTCTGAATAATGGCTTGAGCATCATCTTGGCTTATGCCTACGAGCAGAACGACCCACGTACCGCAGACTATGAAAAAAGAGTCAGTCATCGCTACAAGCGCTTTAAGAGCATCTATGTCGTCTACATCGTGCAAATCATCATCCAAATTGTCATGGTGACTTGCACAATTCTCATTTACAGCATGCGAGGATCCGCCAAGGATTTATCTCATGTGTCAAAGCTCCACCTCAATGTCGTGGCTTGCGTTTCCATCGTTGCGGCGCTCAGTTTCACCATTCCCACTGCTATCGTAGTCAATTCTCTCTTTTCCATGCAAGAGGAGATTTCGAATGGCTTGCTTACCTTCGGTATTACCATGATTATGGGTAGAGTGTTTTTCCCCTTACTCTGGGTCACTCTTGGCTTTTCTTGCCTCTGTATGCTTTCATGGATCGTTCCATTGTGGCTTTCCAATCCACCCGAGCCGCCCAGCAACGACAAGACCATTCCGTTGGCCAAAAAATTGAATTCTTCTGATTCGGAGTTCTTCATCAGGCCTTATCAGAACAAACGCCAAACAACCACCTCCATCAGCCAGTCACGTCTTTTCGACAACAGATACGAGGACCTGCTATTGCCCTTGAGCAGGTCCTCTACGCTATCACAAAGTGATCTTGTGGAACAGCCTTTGTTTGAGAAGTCAACGAAGGTTCATAGCGAGTATGAGCTCCGCAAGTTGGGTGAGAAGCTCACGAAAAGCCGGTCTGTTCGTGTTCTTGCCTCCAAAAAGCAGCGGCAACAAAACCTCCAACTCCCGGAAAAGAAGGAAACACAGGATTTGCTTTATGGTAAAAATCCATTCTCAAATCATCAATACCCCCAATCCCTTCCACAACCGGCCTCTGCATCGGACCTTTTCCGATCTGCATCCACGTTGCAGTCTCTGAAGCGTCAAAACTCGCTCCGAACAAGAAACCTTGTTAGTACAGAACCAACGCTCTCTGCACCACGTAACCCATTTGACTCGGACTCTCATGACGAAATTTCTATTTTAAACGATAATGAGGCCCAATACTTGGATCAAAATGATTTCATCAATAAATTATAATGATCTTGCAGCGGCGCGCGAGTTTACACTCGAGAACCTTTTTGTGATAATTGGTCCGCCAGGATGGACACACTTCTTAAGTTGAAATCTTTGCTACCCACTCAAAACCGCCAGAGGCCCGTGCAATTGAGTAAATCTGATTTTGATGATGTGCCAGAGCAGAATCATCCCAGACATAAGCTTATGGCGTGTTGGGTTGTGTGGTCAGTTGTGATGCTAGTTTCGCTGCTTTGCTTGCTCCCATGGTTCGATGAAGCCTCTCTATGGTTTCCTCACATCCATGCCCGTTTGGATGGCAATGCAAACAATACCTGGGCAATATATGTGGATGATTTTCTTGACTTGGTTTCCCACTATGCAACAGATTTGAAGGGTTTATCGTGGTCGCCGACTGAGCACACTATGGAAATCTTGACGGGAAGCACTTATAGCTTCGACTACTCGAGTTGGTGCAGAGACAATCCTGTCACCGAGACTCCATACTGCTACAAGGGAAAAGGACTCGACGTGATTTCAGGAGTTGTAACCGACTTGGGTGTTCAAATCGGTAACGCTGGACACATGGGGGATCCTGTTTCATTTGGATATGCTCTCGCCGACACGTTTCGTCAAACAGTCCGGGACCTCGATGATGTTTACTTGATTTATCGCGCTAACAACACCGACGAAAGTGTCGATGTGGAAAAACTCAGTTTTGTCCACAATGCCGCATTATCGATTACAGCTGGAAACACCCTTGTGGCCTTAAAAATCGTCTCTGTGGCTCTATACGTGTTTGTATCAATGGCCTTATTGATATTCGTTGTTCCGAGATTTCAAAGATATTCACGTGGTGCTAAGTATGCCATCGGTGGCATTTTGGCGTTGGACGAAATCGTCTTATCTGCCTGTTTTGCCTTGGAAACTGTTTGCGTTGATAAACTCAACCTGGTGGTCAGGGAACACGGCATAATTTGCAGCCACGGACTCGGCTCCACGATGATGATTGTCGAATTTTTGGTTGGTCTTGTCATGGAGTATCTTCTATTCTGGGAGCTGTGAGAGACGCAGAACCATCAAATTGGAAGCTCCGATCTCGAAATCGGCACCCGTTCAAGGTCTCTGATGTGGCGCAACTGCAGACGGGACGCGCGCGTTGATTTGATACACGGACGCGAACTGGTTACATCAACTCCACCTCGATAACTTCCATGTCATTAACCCAATGCGGAGGAATCACAAAAAAGGGCACTCGATGTTTAATTCAGGTGAAAAATGGCAAGTTCTGTCACCACCATGGCGGTGGGTTGAATTCAGCGGCGAAGGAACTGGAAAAAAAGTGGACAGCCGATAGCTCGATGAGATCACAGAGCCCGAAACGAAATCCGCAAAAGGTCGTTGTCCCTTCTCCTAAGAAAGAGCCTATCAATAAGCCCTACCTAAACGTCCGTCAGTACTCACATTCCCGCTCTCCGTCCCCAACGAAGGGCAGAATCCCAGAAATGTATCTCAAGTCCGGCTTCATCTACATCTACACGTTGTCAACCTTTCTTTCCAAATCCAGTAAAGGAAGTTGGGTGAAAACGAGAAATCTTGTGAAAAAAGCGAGTGCAAGAGATACTTGGGTAGACATTAATATGCGTCATCTGGACCTCATGCTTATCAAGGTGGGAATGACTACCAAGACGCCTGAGCTACGCATTCTGCAATGGGAATCTAAATGCAATCATAAACTCGAATGCTTGTACCCCAAGCTGCATGCTCCGAGTCTTCTAGAGAAATTTGAGCGTCTTTCGTTCAAAAAGCACTCTAATTCAACCAAATTCCCATCGTTTCACGAACACTATAAAGGGTTTCATGCGGGCCATAATATCCTTCAGTGTGAGCGAGAGATACATTCTTTGCTCAAGCAAAAATATGGAAGAGGCGAAATACATTGCACTGGATGCATAGCCAAAGCCGAGGCGAGTGCTACGATAGCAAAAAGCCCTTTCAGCAAGCTATTCAACAAGAAGCTGGACCCTGCTCTCGACAAATACAATATTCACAACGAATGGTTTCCTGTGCCTAAAAAACAATTAAACGAGGTTTACAAAGTCATTGATTCTGTCTGCATGAACTACAAGATACCTAACTAGGGAGTAAGTAAATATAATTTCAATAAAGAACTTTTCTTTGCTTCCGTATCCAGCAAAGTGAACCTAAGTGTTCATGTAAGTGGAGGGGTCAACACCTTCCTCTGGGAAGTCGGTGATCTTGACATCAAATCTGGATTGGATCTTCTCCAAAACCTCCTCATCTTCAGCGGAGGAAACGAAGGAGATAGCCAAACCCTTGGTACCGAATCTTCCGGCTCTACCAACTCTGTGCAAGTATTGGTCGGCCTCGCTTGGCAAATCGTAGTTGATGGCCAAGTTGATTCTCTCAATATCAATACCTCTACCAAAGACATCGGTGGAAACACAGATACGCTTGTTGAACTCCTTGAAGGACTTGTATCTGGCAATTCTCTCCTCTTGCTTCAAACCAGAGTGAACAGCAATCGAAGGGAAGTTACAAGCGCACAACAACTTGTTCAACTCGTTAGCTCTGTGTGTGGACTTGACGAAGATGATGACCTGGTTGAACTCCAAAGAGTCCAACAAGTCAGACAACTTTCTGTTCTTCTCCTCCTCCTTCAATTTGAGGTAGTATTGTTGCAAACCGTGCAAAGTCAATTTGGCCTCATCATCAACGTAAATTTCCAATGGGGATTGCATGAACTTCTTGCAGACTGGACGGATCTCTTGCGATAAGGTAGCGGAAAACATCATGACTTGCTTTTGGTGAGGAGTGTTTCTGAAAATGTCTTGCACATCTCTTCTCATGTCCAAGGACTCCAAAACCTTGTCACACTCATCGATAACGAAAGACTTGATGGTGTTCAAACGGATGGCTTTCTCAGCGACAAGAGCGTGCAATCTACCTGGGGTGGCAACGACAATGTGAGGACAGGTGTCCTTGTTCTTCAACTTCTCAACATCTCTGGTCATTGGGGTACCTCCGTAGAAAACGTCGGTCTTGACGTCGGGCATGTACTTGGAGAAACGAGCGTACTCGTTGCGGATTTGGTAAGCCAATTCTCTGGTGTGACAGATAACCAAAGTGGAGATCTCGCCTGGAACAGGGTCCAACTGTTGCAAAGTGGACAAGACGAAAACAGCAGTCTTACCCAAACCGGACTTGGCTTGGCACAAAACATCAGTACCCAAAATGGATTGAGGAATACAGACCTGCTGAACTAAATGAGTTAGTGTATGTGATAGGGGTAAAAGAGCTTGACGAAGTTTATTCGTTTCGGTGGTGTGGACGGAATGTGGGAATGCGGCCTTGCAGATTCACGAGTGTTGCCAGTGCAGATGGATCTTGCATTCGTCAAAACTCCTGGGCCCAGATAAACAGTCGGCTAGATTGGGCATTTAAACACACAAAGTGTTACTTATTGCAGAACACACTGCCATTCCAGATGGCATGAATGCGGCGCATCCGAAGAAAAGAAATGAATGGTGGGCGAGAACCAGCTCTGCTCTGGAATTTCGGTTAAACAGTGACCGACACGCTTTTCAGCCTAGCTTTAGGGTCTGGGCGTCGTGGTGGACAGAACCTCCACTGGTAAAAGACAATTCACAGGTCCACCCAAAACAAATCACTTTTTAGCTCGTGACATGATACGAACCTTCAGATGGGTGCTCGAAACCACAGTCACCGATGGCTCTCAACAACTCTGGTTTCAAGAGAAAGTCTCTGAAACCGGTGGCATGGATACCAACATAGGAGCCCTTCTTGTCGGCCTCCTTGGTGGCGGTGGAGTCTTCGGCTGGAGCCGTGGATGTTTGGACGGCGATCTCCTCGGAGTCGGAGTAGTCCAACAATTCTTCTTGGCCTTCGTGTGACATTTTAGTGGGATTGATTGTGGGGTTGGATTTGGTTGGTTATTTTTTTTTCTTTGACGGTGGCCGAGTCATCCTGCAGAGCGAGTAGTTCCAGTGTGCAGGGCGTGTCCGGGTCTAGTTGGTTTATGATGACTGGACTGTTGTAGTTGTGGATTTTAAATCGACAGCTTGCTGTCAGTAGAGCAATAAAGAACTTATGAGCTCAAAAAGTAACACAAAGGACTGTTTGTCACAACAATACACTGCCCCCTGTTCTCGGGTGCACGGGTGTGGCTCTGGGTGGTGCACGGGTGCACGGGCGCATATAGCGCTCTCTCTCTCTATCAGATGTAGACAGCACAAATGATTCCTTCCCTTTTCCGTGGTGCATTGAGAGGAGCCCCTTTGGCCGCCTTGAGAACCG
Organism: Metschnikowia laotica; assembly: GCA_030563125.1. NCBI lineage: Eukaryota > Fungi > Ascomycota > Pichiomycetes > Serinales > Metschnikowiaceae > Metschnikowia > Metschnikowia laotica. Next base: position 14,790 of record JAKUBD010000183.1, read on the forward strand.
CAAGACTTACAGCCTTGCCCCGCGTGGTTCGCACGGTGCCCAATACCGTCTTCAAAGCAACATACGCAACCAACAACCCCGCTGGAGGGGAAGCCGAGGTTCAGGAGATCTTGGCCAAGATCAGTTCCAACCCTGAGATTCGGAAGATTCTCAACGAGTTTCAGGAGCTTTTACAAACCAAGGGTTTCAATCCCGAGAAGCCTCCTTCTTTCATGGAAATGATGCGTCTTTTCTCTCAAAAAGACGTGCGGGAATTGGCAGGCAAATTGAAGAGTAAGTTCGACGAGGCCGGTATCCAAATTTCTCCAGAGCAAATGAACCTGTTTATGGGCTTATTCAAGAAGTGAGTGAAGAGTTCAATCTCAACAAGCACCATCAGTACATAGCACGCGAGGCAGCAACGACATATTCTACAGACTGCAGCAACAAGGCATTATACGAGGACGAGGATTACACGTAGATTCATGGTAGATCAGTGAGCCTACTTGGAGAACGACTTGGAAATCTCGGCTGCCTCCTCAACGGCACGGGAAATGGCGCCACGGACGCCGCTGTCCTCCATCTTTAACAAGCCACCGATGGTGGTACCGCCAGGGGTGCAAACCTTGCTCTTCAACACGGCAGGGTGCTCGCCGGTCTCAATCACCATCTTGGCGGTGCCCTCCATCACCTTAGCGGCAGCCGCACGAGCGACGTCATGCTGAAGTCCCATTCTGACGCCTCCATCGTAAAGAGCTTCCATCATGAGCAAACAGAAGGCAGGACCGGAGCCAACAAGTGCAGTGGCAGCGTCCATGTTTTTTTCGGGGATCTCCATTGCCGTTCCAAGCAGGTCCGAAAGGGCCAAGACGACCTTCTTCTCTGCGTCAGAAGCATTTTCGGAGAAAGCAACGGTGGCCATTCCACAGCCATATCTGGCAGGGGTGTTGGTCATGACCCTGGCCACGTTGGGTGTGAAGATCTTCAATTGGTCAATGGTGATACCGGCTAACAAGGAAATGAGAAGCGGTTGGTGGGCCAACGAGTCTTTGATTTCTTCGCGGACCAGCTTGTAATGGAATGGCTTGCAGCCCAAAATGATGATGTCGGCCTCGGCGACTGCCTCGCTTTTGGACTTACTGTCGTTGCAAAAGTGCACGTTCTCCTGGGTGAACACGCCCTTTAAATTGGAAACATCGCTGCCATCTCGGACACACAAGTTGACCTTTCCAGGGTATGGTTTGACGTCGGAGCCGAGAATTGCGGACGCAAAAGCGGTGCCCATGACACCTGCGCCGACCACAGTCAAGGTAAAACCGTCAGAAACAGACATGTTGATGTAAATTAGTGGAGGAAGCAAGGCGATACGGCGGTTTACCCGTATCAGTGTGGTCGCTGTATGCCGGCGCGGCGGCTCGGTGAGGTGGGGATGAAAAGTCGGCAGTTTTCTGATCTCTTTCGCAAAGAAAAATGTGCAGAGAAAACGAAGCACGGGAGGGCTTTCTGTTTTAGAATGGGCGTTTGGCATCGCCTTTTTCTTCTATTTCTTTGTTTTTTCTTTGGCAGTCAGACAAGTCGCTTCCAAGGTGTTCGCTGGCAAGATACTTGGGGCCGCCAGCGCACCAGGCGGGGCCGGTGGCCGCGCACGGAAGGAGAGAGCGGGCGCACTTGCGGGCGTGCCGATTTTCCGTGGGCGCCAAAAAAAGTATGACAGCTCCGATATTGTGGTTCTGACGATCTCTCAGCAACACCGAAGCGTGGCTGCGGGATGCTTATGTGAACGGAGACCTGCGATCTACATCTCGTTCCTCCGGCTGTCGTCTTTCGTTGTCGTCTTTCGTTGTCGTCTGTCTCCACCTTCGGCGCCACCAGTGGCTCGCACAATTTCTCGGCCGCAGCGACAAGGTTGGCGCGGTGGAATCAGCTTTCTCTTTAAATCGCGTCAGAACCAGAGGGGATACTGCCCCAAGCATGACCTTCTAAAGCTTGCCGGGTGCGGAACGAATCATGGTGCCACAATTTGATTCTCTCTTTTCCACTATTCACACGCCCCGTTTTTTCTCTGCAACGTCTGCCTCGATTATATTTATGGTGAACATAGCGGCAGGTGCCTCAGCCATGCCGCCCTGCCGCCGGTGCGGCCCGCCCTAGGCCCTAGACTCCAGGCAGGGCCGAATTCGGCGCGGCCCCAGGATTTCCAAGCAGCGCTGGCCAGAAGATGCTGACTGTTTTTCTATTTCCCTCTCGCTGGCTCTTTTTTCCGTTTTCCGTTTTCCGTTTTCCGCTTTCCGCTTTCCGTTTTCTTTTCTCTCTGCAAGCCTCTGTAGCTGTTCGTGAGTTTTCAGGAAATCAGCTGTTCCGGCGACACCCCGCCCTGTTTCGGCCGCTCCCACCGGCCCCATTGTTAGCAGCCTGCGACCTGCCCCAGATCTTCGCGCCGTAATGACGCGCATGACCGGCATCTGTCTCACTCCATCTTTCGGATCTTCCATCTTTCAGCCTTCCATCTTTGTTGCTTCACACCTCGCCATTCGTCACGTTTACGTTTGCATCCCCTCCTTCGGCTCTCTGCTCCTCTGCCG
>JAKUBD010000184.1:0-17337 GCA_030563125.1 Metschnikowia laotica
ACAGAAAAAGTAAATGGAGAAAAAACCCACAAGAAAGAACAGCACCTTCCCTTCTTTGCTTCGATCTTACGCCCGCCACACCAATCGTGCCCAAGGGCTTCTCCGTGGGTCGCTTGTTCTGGCGCGAGGCCCCTACTATTCTGCCGTTGGGCATCCAAAAGTCGGCGAGGTCACTCGCTGATGGCATTAGTCGTAATTACGGTATAGGCGCCAGCCCGCTTACCTATCCTCGGCCCACTCATTCTCCTTTCTGATGGCGGCCTCCTCCTCAGGACTGAAGTCGTTGACAATGTTGAACGTCTTTCTCAACTCCTCGGGTGACTTGTGCTTGATCATCTCGGCTATGATCTTGCAGCCTGCGTCCAAAAGCGGGCGGATGTTCAAGTAGTTGGCGGCCAAGATGATTTCATACAACATCTCTTGGTCAACCTTGAGAAAATTGCGGTCCCACGAATGCACCGGCGCAGACTTTCTGGCGTCTTCGTCGTCATCGTCGGGGAATACAGTGTTTTTGTGGTGTTCACACCACTCCAACACCTTGCTCAACACGTTGGCCCTGACGTTGGGCGTTGGGATCTCGAAGTCGTCGTCGTCGTCTTCCTCGTCGAGGTCAGGTTTCAAGTCGGCGATCATGTTTTTGATGAGAACCGATTTGCTGGCGGTCTCAACATCAACAGGAAACCGCTCATCGTCGGATGATATGATGACAACCTTGGGCATTATGAATATTGGTTGAGTATGGTGGTATGGTTTGTGAGAGGTCACTTGGTGTCCGCGGCCGCCCATGCACTACCACCACCATCTCCATCAGCTACCCTCGGAACGCACGTCAGATGTACTCAGGCGAGCCAGTATCCGCTACGAAAGTATTTACGATTGAAGCGTAGATCACCACAGCTGCTGCCACAGCTGCTGTCACAGTTGCTGCCACAGTTGCTGCACCACAAGCGCGAGGCCTTTATAAGGTGTGTGTCATTAGATCACTCGAAGTTGGAGTATATACTTGCACTGAACTCGTCCAACTCACCAACGTCGTTCAAATTGTTCACGTAAATGTTGCCCGTGATTTCGCTATCTGCGCCGTAGTTATGAGGGTCCGTCAAGACACCCGATTGCACAGACAATTGTGCCAAGAAGGTGGCCAACTTGCTGACGCGGCCCTCCTGGTGATCCGGATTCACGGCAAGCAGAATGTTGTCGCACATAGTCTCCACACCATTGCGGATTAACTCCAAGAAGACGGATGCAGTGAAGTCATTACCGAAGATAAACTTTGTCTCTGTGACGAGCTTGCTGAGATTGGAGTCCTCGTTGCTGAGCTCGTTGACAAGCTCCGGGTTCGTATTCATGAAAGTCTCAACCAAGTTGTCGTAGGCCATGGGGAAAAGCAGGTCAAGAGGAGAGGACTCGCTGTCGGCAATGACCTCCCCATTGAGCTCGTGCAACATGCGGCAAAACGTCTCCACAGACAACTCAGTCTTGGGGGTCAAGTCTCTAAACTTCAACACGACAAGAGGCTCGAGCTGGTTGGCGATTCTCATCCACCCGTGATTGAGAAGCCACCAGCTGAGCGACAAGTAGCTCTGCTCGATGAAGTAGTCGTAGGATGTCTGGGAGCTGGAGCTGGCGGAGCCGCCTGCCATCACGATGGCCAGCTCAAGATACGACTTGCGGGCCAAGATGTTGAGCTGGAGACGGGTGAGCAAGAGAAGCCCGGACACGGAGTATATTAGGGCGAGCATCCGGGAAATGGACTTGACTTTCAAGTCGTGCCACAACTCCAACTTGGACTTGGCCAAGTAGACCAGGAGGTGGGAGGACGCAAGGGCCGGGTCCTCCTCGGAATGGGCCATCAAGTTTTCTGTCGTGAGCGAGCCCGACATTTCCTTACCGGCGGCGGACTTCTTCTTCTTCAAGGCGGCGGTGATCGTTTCAGTGGGCATGTAGGCCAAAATGGGCTGGGAGAGCACAGGCAACAAGGCGAGGATGGTGAGATAACAGTCGTTCTGGGTTTGGATGAAGCGGCGCTTGATTTGCTCCTTGACGTAAAGCTCCTGTCTCAAAGCATTCTGGAAGTTTCTGAATCTCTTTAGAACAAATTGGTAGAACAACAAGTAGGCTGAAGCGGACACCGCGGAGGCAACGAGGATTTTTCGCTTATGGCGGCGAAAAAATGCAGCCAACGAGGGGAAGAGCGGCATGGCTGGGGTCGGCTGGGTAGAACAGACGCTGGATAATCGGGTACCAGCGAAAGGCGGATGGGTCTGGGGCAACCGTGGGCAGTCTGGCTCGCGTGTGGAGGTCGCGCGCCAGGCCCGAGGATGATGTTTGGCGCGCGCACGAACATGGTGGAAGCGGCCTCAGCAGAAAAGTGGGAGAAGCGTGGAGGTGGGGAAGGCAGCCGGCAATATGGTCGGGGCACGCCTGACAATTGGCATAGGCAGCGCAGCGGCAAGCAGAGAAACGGCGCCAGCGACTGACGGCCGGACGCACCGGGATCGTGACCAAACGGAAGGCTTTCGGACCGGCCCCACCACCATCGTGTGGGCGGTGGGGTGGAGCACGCACGTGACAATGGGTGCGCTCGGCCTGGCCGAAAGCACTTGGCAGCAGAATGAACGGCCCTGTCTGCCGCGGAACAATAGGGTACGGACGCACGCAATTAAGCGGCCAATGGCGGGACTTACCCGAATGCTGACCAACCCCACCCGAATTTGAAGACAACACAAACAAATTCCACAGCCACGTTGCGTGCAAGTCTATTAATGGCCAAGAATGGGCGTTTGGACTGCTGGGACGGGCACGTTGAGTCCACGTTTTGCTCCGCAGCTCGTAAAGCGGCCGTGTGTGCAGAACAAATTTGCAATCTCGCGAGCCGCTCATCTCGTGGCGCCGCCATTACCGCTCCACGGTTGTACGTGCTAGAGGGACAGCGGAACAAGATCGTTTAACTCAATTAATGCTGTCGGCCCAGATACTGTTCCGGGTCTATAAATAGGCCTGGTGCCGGCCCGCCCGTTTTGCGGCATCCAAGCCTACCAAGCACAAGTCGCTACTGCCTCTCTCAGTTGCCTGACATGAAGCTCTCATCTTTCTTCTCCGCCGCCGCCGCCGCTGTTTCCTTCGTTGCGGCCGCTCCAGTCGTCGACAACAGTAGTAGCAGCAACACAGCCAACAAAACCATCTTGCTTACCAACGACGATGGCTGGGCTTCCACCAACATCCGTGCCGCCTACCGTGACTTGAAGGATGCTGGCCACGAGGTGATCTTGGTGGCACCAGTGCAACAGAGGTCCGGATATGGGGGTCAGTTTATGTTGCCCACAACCGTCAACTTGACCGCGCCGGGCGCCTTCAACTACCCACCAGCCGGGTCTCCCTCTTGGGGTCACGAGGAGGATGACTTGAACGTGTGGTACTTCAACGGTACACCAGCTGCCTGTGTGGCCTTTGGCCTCGACTATGTCTTGCCCAAATACTTTGACAACAAGACCGTCGACTTGGTCGTGGCTGGCCCCAACGAGGGAATTAACTTGTCCCCGGGTATGTTCACCCTCTCCGGAACTATGGGTGCCACCTACAACGCCGTTTACCGTGGCTTGCCAGCCATAGCCTTTTCTGGCAGCATGACCAACAACTCGTTCTTCAAGGACGACGAGGACAAGCTGGACGACGAGACGTTCGGCTCCAACATTCTTGCCAAGAAGGTTGTTGATCTTGTGGCAGCTTTGTTTGGTTCTTTGTCCGACCGCCCATCCTTGCTTCCTGCCACCACCGGTATCAACGTCAACTTTCCTCCTGTTGGCGCCGACTGCACTGATCCAAAATATGTGTTCACTCGTTTGTCTGGCCTAGACTCGATTGCTGCCGGCCTCGAATTCAAAGAGAACGCTGGCTTGTTTGAGTGGTCCGTCGATTCCCCTCCCACCTTGGAGAAGTGTGTGTTTGGCAACTGCGACTTGCCCTCTGAGTCCTGGCTCTTGTCCAAGGAGAAGTGCAAGACTGCGCTCACTTTGTTTTCCGTTGACTACGATGCCAGCTTCAAGCAAGAAGAGACTGTCAAGGGCTACTTGAGTTCTATTCTTTAGGACTCCGGCACAATTGTGGCCCTTTCTTTCAAAATACCGTTACGGCCTAGCCAATTTAGTTTTCGCAATGAACACACCGCCCGCCTCGAGCGCCCTAGGCGACGTGCTTTGGTCTTCAGTCTTGTAGCTTATCATTTGTACCGCCAGCGAAACAAATTCTGTCCAAGAACAATGAAGACAGAGGGGAACACGGCCCTTATAGCAACCATCACCACCTTCAGTCGAGAGATTAAGCAATGGAGAGTCTGGCTTCGTCAGAAACAACTCCCCAACACTTTCAATCCTCGTTTCAACAAGATAATGGTCCTCAAACACTTCTCAGCGTTTGTCACCTGGCGTAGGTCCGGTAGCGATGAACAGTCTCTATTGCTGAATCAAGCTTCATCAACCACTACTTCCAACCACGCAGCAGCAGCAGTTGTTGCAACCCCACCGAGTGGTTGGGAGCGATGGGAAGTTGCTGCTTTATTCTCGTATTGGCTTGGCTCGTGTAGCAATGTCGCATCACAGGCACTTTTACGCGCCATACTGATTGAGGAGATCTGCGCGCCCTACTCAAGAGCTCACACGGTTCGTTTCGGAACCTTCCAGCCCCACGTACTGTTTGATCTTTGTACGGTTGTAACCGTGAACTTTGAGCAAAACATCGTGCACCACAATCGCCATGCCTGCCATAATGCTGCCCGTGCCTACTTGCACAGTCGCGCCAGCTGCGTCAGCCCCAGGCGAACCCTCCACCGAAGAGAGACCGCCACTTAGCCGGGATGCTACTTACAGCAAAGACAGTCTCTCCTCACAGGGGCAGGATAACAACGGATTGATTTCGTCGCTATTATCGGCGGCTACCAATGCCACCGGAATGATGTCTTCCCGCCGCGAAGGCGCTATATCGCCTACCTCCAAGACATTCGAGGCCTTTCCCAGCAACACCATCCACCCAGTGGCCTCCAAAAGCAATTCCTTGCAGAGCACCATGATGTCCGACTACGATTCCCACTTGCAAGCGCAAGACGAAGATTTCGATACCACCTCCGCTGCAGACGTGCACTTTAAACCTATCCACGATTCTCTCATTTCTACTTTGGGCAATGGGAACCTACGGCTTGAGGACTTCAAGGACGACGCGGTCAATCATACACAGGGCTTGGAGACGTCAACCCCCGTATCTTTCGATGGTGGTCCGTTCAGCTCAACCAATGGCACGTCCCAAACTGCCGCTCTCAAGCCAACGATGGCTTCCTTGGAACCACGGAACTCCAGCTTCAGCAACTTGACACCTGTCAGTTCCAACGCCAGACAACAGCAACAAAACCCCACCAAGCGCGACAAAGAGTTTCATAAAACCTTCAAGTCCATTCCGGCCAGCGAGCGGCTCTTGGACGAGTTCTCGTGCGCCTACTCGAAGGATATTTTGATTCAGGGCAAAATCTACTTGTCCTCGCACTATGTGAGTTTCCATTCCAATATTCTCGGATGGGTCACGACCATCGTTGTGCCCTTGCAGGAAATCATTCAAATCGAAAAGCGCTCCACCGCTGTCTTGTTTCCCAACGGTTTGGTCATCAAGACGTTACACGAGAAGTATGTCTTTGCCACTTTCATGTCCCGTGATCATGCCTTCCATAGGATCACAAAGGTGTGGCATGACACTTTACTGGAGAAAAACCTCGGCATCATGGCTCGGCCACGAGGACTGCTCAGAAATAACTCGATCAGCAGGAAATCTTCCATCAACAGCCTCAGTCTGGCCTCAGATGGCTCTAGCATCAGCGATGATCCCGATAACAGCTCGGATGAACTTTCGAGCGCCGACAAAGGTTCACTGGATGACTCGGACTTCTTTGCAGCCGTGGGTTCAAATTCTCGAAAACCAAACAGCGACTCCATGCTGCTGCAGAACGATTTATCCGATACCGATGCATTTCCAACTGTGAAAGGGTCTTCAAAGTTGAAAAATCCAGGGCCAGCGACACACAAGCCCACGCAATATGATCAGGGCAATAAGGACGATAAAATCGTGTCTTATAACTTCAAAGCGCCGTTGGGAACTGTATTCAATCTTTTGTTCGGCCCCGACACAAGCGTGTGGGTAAATTCGCTCAAGGAATCAAAGAATTTTGACATTACAGAGGATGATATCGCCGGAATCACCGGCGATGTCAAAGACCGCGAATACTCATACATCAAGCCACTTAATGGTCACATCGGACCAAAGCAAACCAAATGTGTTATAAAAGACACAACCTTGTCTTTGGACTACGAAAAGTACTGCGAAGTTGAACAAATCACGCAAACACCTGATGTGCCGCTGGGAAATAGCTTCAAGGTCCGCACCAATCTAGTTTTCACATGGGGCAAAAACAATACAACTGACTTAGATGTTTACACAACCATCGAGTGGTCTGGAAAATCGTGGATCAAGGGCGTCATAGAGAAAAGCAGTTTGGATGGCCAAAAGGAGTCGATGAAGTTTCTTTACGATGTGATCACAAAGACTTTGGACGGTGCCGATTCTAATCCGAACAAAAAGAAACGAAGGAGGACTAAATCGCTGGCACTGGTTCCCAAAGAAACTGCTACAGATGCTAGCAAAGAGAAACCAGGGTTGGCAGAACAGATGGTTCAGGTTTTGAGCACAATAGGAGAGTCTATCCCGGTGCAAATTCCAATGATGTCACCTACAATGATGGGCGGTTTCATAGCATTGACAGCCTCCCTAGCATATTCAATGGTTCTTTTGTGGATTCTTGGCGGCACGCGCCAAACCGTGGTGGAAACCAGCTCAAATCTGGGTGACCATGTGAAGATTGGCAATAACATTTACTACTTGGCAAGCAGCCTCGGGTCAGAAGTTGCAGGACAACAAAGACAAATGAGCGAGAAGAAGCTTTGGGATTGGCTCGAGCACAGGGTGTCGGCACCAAACTCATCTCATAAATTTCAAAATACCCAACGAGACGTCGAGGATAGCGTGAAGGAGTTGATGAAACTCACAAAAGACAAGCTCGACAAGGTTTACGAGCAAATGGCATAAATTAGCGCATGGTGAATGCGACAACGAGCATATAAACGAGCATTGTTGAGCGGCGGAGTGTAGCGGAGAATGAGAGAAGATGTCTTTTAACAAAGAGGTGGGCGACATGAGCTCGAAGCAAAGAAGACTCAGTTTGCCGTTTGTACATGAGCCAGCAGATAGGAAGACGCGAAACGGACGGCTGCCAATCTTTTAATTCGTCATATAGTATGGGCTCATTAAAAAATGCGTTACGGGATCCCTGCATCATGAGGTGCGCTTTTCTTTCATGTGCAGCGATGCAGTGCCATAATTTCCTAACGAACAAAGCTTTCCCAAGGCTGGGCAAATAGCGTCAATTCGCCTGAATTTTCTTTCTCCTCAAAATCTCGCCCATTCTCGAAACAAGGTGAACTTTTCTTCTTTCCATTAACTGGTGACCGGTCCGCTCGTGGTCCTCCTTGGCGTTGTCTTTCTCTATAGCTTTGCTCGGTGATCGAACAAAAGCTCTGGAATACACCACTGCCCTACACCCCATTCTCGCTAATTTCAAATTTGGCTCATTTATACCGGTTCCGAATTGACGCTGCAAACAAAGAGCTCTTCACGGAATCCAAACTCTCGGCCGGTCTTTTACCCCCATAGCCATGAAGATTTTCAAGCTCACTCTCATATGGTCTTTCTTGGTGGGAGTTTTGTGTTATTCACAGCCTACCGCTGGCGATTGGCCACGACTGCATAGCCCCGTTGGCCCAGATGATTACAACAAATCCGTGACGCCATTTGAGCTACGAACGCTAGATGACTGGCAACTTATCGACCTCATCATCGTGAGCGACATTGATGGCGGGCTCCACGGCATACGTCGCAGCACCGGTGCCATTTTGTGGTCTCTTCCCATGGATGAGCCTCTCACCATAATTCTGGAGCACGGCTCGGATGTTTCACCCTCAAATGACGCTAACATCAAGTGGTTTGTTGAGCCGCACGGCGAGGGCTCACTATACTACTTTTCTCCAGCATACGGCATGAACAAACTCCCGACATCCATCAAGAACTTGGTGATGGAATCGCCTTTTCTGTTGAGCGGTGATAGCAAGATCTACACCGGCTCCCGCAAAACCTCGCTTTATTCTATCAACCTACGAACTGGTCAAATCATCGAAAAATACGGCTGTTTTTCTTATACAGACCGGTCTCAAAGCGATGATCTATCAGGACCTGACTGCATTCCCGATGACGACGATGCAGATATAGTCATGTTGGGGAAAACAACATACGAACTTTCCATCCGCTCAAAACTCGACTCGAAGCTAGTGTGGAATGTCACCTATTCTCAATGGGGCCCAAATAACATCGACACAGATCTCGCGTTGCAACATAGTTACTCGCTTGACAAACTATATTTCACCCCTTTCTTCGACAAGTCCTTGATGGCTGTCAATCAAAGTCTGGGTGCTCCTGCTTGGCTCAGTAAAATGCCTTCCCTTGCTGTCAATGTATTCGACGCATTCCGAAGCATCGAAACCAGAGGTGAGTATGTGATTTTGCCTCACCCCATGAAAGCTTTTAATTCTTTACAACAATCATCCACCCTCCCCGAATTGGCGGACCTTGATTTATGCTTCGTCAATCAGACAGTTGAGGGCTCACAGTGGTTTGCTATGAGCTTCGAAAACTATCCAACCTTATTAAAACTGGCTCCGCTATCTCCATATGAAGTTGCACTACAGAGATATCGAATGGGTAAGTTGGATCCAAATAGTATCGACGCTTTGAGCAGTTTCAATGTCTCTGGTCTGGAGACAGAATACTTCATTAGCGGAGTTCACACGATCAATCATCTTGATCCCATGAATATGTATCAACCGACGCCAAAGTTCAGACGTGAAGGCACTAAACAGATTGGCGATGGCTTCAATTCTCAACCTCACGATCCAAATATGACTCCTGAAAAGTCTTCTGCTCATGTTCCTAGTCTCATTGACGGAATATTGTTTCACAACAAGAAGGACCAAATTATTTACGACTTATCCACCGTTGAGAAAGGAAAAGATTTGATAAATGGAGGCAGTATGAATACTAACCTTCCGATTTCTTACGACGATGACCACCATGTGAACAAAAATACCTACAGGGAGCCCGTTTCTGTCTTACAAAGAGTCGTGGAGGATCTTGTTGTGATGAGTGCTTTGATGGTCTTCTTTGTGATATTCATGAGAATTAATAATTGGCTCAAGTCTAGGAAGGAGAACGATGTGACTGGAGATGTGAAAAATGTCACTCAGGAACAAACAGAATTGAGTATTACTCTGGATGTAAAAGAAGTCCTGGCACAAATGTCGGATGAGAAAGATCAATCAGTTCCTGACGAAAACGAGTCCATCAACGAAAGTGCAAAAATCACACATGACTCAGATACCCCACAGTCGAAGAAAAAAACTGTTACGTTGGTTCTGGAAATCAACAGCGTCGAAGGAAACGATACTATCGTTGATGACTACGGCCTGGACGGAGGCGAAACCACACTTACTACAAAGAAGAAACGCAAGCGTGGAAGCAGAGGAGGAAAAAGAGGCAGTAGACTCAAGAGGAGTGATACATCGCCTACTCCTGACGCTGAGAACTCATCTGATAATTTGGAATCGGGATCTGTTATTAATGAGGCCATTGAAACTACGTCACTTCTCAAAGCATTTACTAAACCGACCTCCTACATGAAGCAGCTCCAAATCGATAAGAATTTGATTATTTCAGACAAGATTTTGGGCTATGGATCTCATGGTACCGTTGTTTTCGAGGGCACATTTGAGGGCAGGCCTGTGGCAGTTAAGAGAATGCTTCTTGACTTCTTTGACATAGCCAATCATGAAGTTCGTCTACTTCAAGAAAGCGACGATCATCCAAACGTCGTCAGATACTTCTGCTCGCAGTCTAGCGAAAAAGAAAAGTTTCTTTACATTGCGCTTGAGCTTTGTGTGTGCACACTCGAAGAGATTGTTGAAAAGAAAATGTTGTATCCTCTGCCATTAAGAATTGGTCAGTCTTCTCAAAAAAAAGTTTTGTTTCAATTAATAAGTGGTCTCAGCTACTTACATTCCTTGAATATTGTTCACAGAGACTTGAAGCCTCAAAATATTCTTGTGGGTGAGTACTCGAAACAAGAATCAAAACCTCGGGAAATGTCAGTCCGTTTGCTCATCTCGGATTTTGGGTTATGCAAAAAACTTGATGCGGATCAATCTTCCTTCAAAGCTACAACTCAAAATGCTGCGTCTGGTACTTCAGGGTGGAGGGCTCCAGAACTTCTCTTATGTGCGGAGCTTCTAGAAATTTCACCAAATATGATGTCTAATTCCAGCTTTGAATCCAGTGATAACAGGGAAAATGGCTCTCAGATAAGCAAAAATGGAAAGCGCTTAACGAAGGCAATTGACATATTCTCCCTCGGTTGTGTGTTCTATTACATATTATCCGGAGGCTTGCATCCTTATGGCGACCGCTATCTTCGTGAGGGCAATATCATCAAAGGCGAATATGACGTGTCTTACATTCAAAGCACATGTCCCAATGATTACGTGGAAGCCACTGATTTGGTGACTAGCATGATTCAAAAATGTCCCGAAGCCAGACCAGATACATTCACAATTCTCAAGCATCCATATTTCTGGAGCGCGAGCAAGAAATTGGAATTTCTCCTAAAAGTGAGTGACAGATTTGAAATTGAAAGAAGGGATCCGCCTAGCAAGCTTCTTCTTAAGCTCGAAGCTGTCAGCTTGGACGTTCATAACGGCGATTGGCTTTCAAAGTTCGATCTGGACTTTGTCGACAATCTCGGAAAGTACAGAAAGTACAACACGGATAAGGTAATGGACTTACTTCGAGCTTTGAGAAACAAGTATCATCACTTCAACGATATGCCACCAGACTTGCAGAAGCAAATGAGTCCTCTACCACATGCATTTTACTACTACTTTAACTCCAAGTTTCCTCAACTTTTAATGGAGATCTATGGTGTTGTAAAGAAAAACTTGGGCCTGGAGCACGTCTTCCAAGAGTTCCTTTAAATGACATGATTGAAAATTATAAACCATCATTTATTTTTTCATGACGACATACATAAAACACATCCACAATAAATTCATTCCATGACATACATACGACATTTCGACAATTATTTCAGTCCAGGCTTTGTGACTTTATCACTTTTTTTGTTTGTTCTCTTTCTCGTTCTCTTTTCCAGCCTAGATTTCTCGGCAACTTTCTTGATGACCTGTTCGTTGAACAGTGATGACGAGTCGGAAGGTGTTGGTTGCTCAGTTTCGTCAAGTTTCATGTCTTCGTCCTCGAATTTCGTGTGTTTTCCTTTGAAATTTGATAAGCTGATTGCGGGCGACTTGAGACTCTCTGGGGCTGCCTGACCACCGGTGGTTCCCAAGGTACGCTGAAGCATCTCTGTGGCAGCTTGATTTGACTTTGCGTTGTCGCTCTCTTTTTTCTCCAACTTCGCCTCCAAGTCTTTCATGGCTTTCATGGACTGTTTTATTCTGGCGAGCTCTTTCATAATCGGGTGCTCTTCGGTTTTGATGCCCAACAACTTGATGTACGAGAACAAGACTGAAATAGTCGTATATAAGTAGTTGTGACAAAGTTTAATCTCCTCTTGCGGCAGACTGCAGTTGGACAATTGTTCCTTCAAGGGTTTGGAAAGACCTGGTTTCAATGCTGACTTAAGCTCTGTGATAGACGAGTCCACAGCGGCCACAAACGCTTTGATATCCGTGGTCTCCATTATGCTGATTCTATTTGAAAAGAGATGTATATCCACGGGGGTCGAAAATGATGGTTTGACAGGGTCACAACAATGTATGGTGATGAGATGGTGGTGCACCGCATCTTAAGTCATCGCGAAATTTTGTAGCAGAAAGCACGCAGAGTGGAGCAGCGTTCAAAGTACTCACACTTATGGCGCCCCGGACGAACAGAGAAATCCTCACGGGAGGAGACAAGTATCGACAAAAGCAACAGAAAAAGTTTGGAGTCGATGAGGTGGTTTTTGACAGAAGCGCTCGACAAGAATACTTAACGGGGTTCCACAAGAGAAAAGTGGAGAGACAAAAGAAGGCCAAGAAGTTCTACGAGGAGCAGACCCGGCTTGCTAAAATCGAGGAGAGGAAGCAGTTACGTGAAGAGAAACAAGCTGAATTCGAAAGCAAGGTAAAGGAGCTCAATGACGCCAAAAACATCGACATCGACGAGATCTTAAAGCACGAGAAGGAAGATGAATGGACAGGATTTGAAGAAGAAGCTCCATCGGCTGCCAGTGACAAGAGTGACGATGAGAAGAATGGACTCGAAAGTGGAGATGAACAAAACCTGGACGAGCAGCCGTTGAAGGGTATACTACTGAAGAAACACGTCTACAAGATCGACGACCCCGCTGCGTTGGGTGATGCCGTGGTGGACGAAGAGACCACTGTGACGATCGAGGATCTTGAAAACCCGCATTTTGCCCGGGTTGGACACTCGTCTTTGGACATAATTGCCAAGTCGAACAACGTGAACCTCAAGAAATCCGAAGAGGTTTTGGAAAACTCTATCGAGAGAGCCAAGAAATACGCCGTGGTGTGCGGAGTCTCCAAGCCCAAGACACCGGTCAAGCAGAAAAAGAAGAAGTTCCGGTACTTGACCAAGAGCGAAAGAAGAGAAAACAACAGAAAGACGAAGTTGCTGAAGCTCAAGAGCAGGAAAAGAGAATAAGCGTGCGATCGGGCCAGACGAGATGCATCGCGAACCAAAATCCACGAACCCAGGCCAGAATCACCTCAAGAATTTGCAGCTGGTGGCTCATCAGGAGCGTATTTTCAGCAGTCCCGGACATGGAACCTTTCATTGCAACAACGGGCCCTCGGTACATCGAGCAGCAGACACCCATCAGAAGCACTTTTTAGCAGTTAGCATACACACGTGACAGGTACGAATACACGTAAAAGCAGATGACGCAGCGAGACCGGCCCGGCTGGCTCAATGTAGAGAACGAAGTGTCGAGTCCCACGCATGTGGGCAAAAACCCCAGAGGCTCTAAGTCAACTCGCCATACGCAAGAGCCGCAGCCACGGCTTTCGGCCACTAGACCTGTTCGCGGTGAGGCGTCCGGGTAAGCCGCGATGGTACTAAAGAAAATTCTGCGCGGAGAAGAAACCTTCAACCAACCAGCTAGATTGTAAAGTCCAAGAAGGTGTCTATGCCCTGTGGTATAGGCGGCTTCTTGAACGGACAGTCTTGGCAACCAAGCAGTATGTGACCTTTCCACGCAATTACCATGATGACCGATTGTCGCCCCAGACGGAGGATCCTTTTCAGGACTATGACCGACTCGACAAATAGCCAAACACACTGAAAATTCTGACAGTGTAATTGCATCTCGTACATTTGAAACAACAACTAACAATTCAGAATGACACTGCCATGTGACTTTTGTAGACTGGTACCGGCTAATGATGTTTTCCATGCTAATCATGAATACTTCTGATTAAAAACCTTGCGCGTATTGCACGCGCCTGAAGCCTGTTCTGTCTTATCTTCGTAAACCGTTCCCGTGTAGCATCGAGGAGGAGTTCGATTCTCTCTCCAAGTGGGTCTCGCCTTACCATGGACATGTTTGTAACTGTTTTCAGGGTTTTCCACAATGTGTGCTGCGGCACACAGCCCACCAGCCGTGCCGCGATATTCAAAGCCGCGATTCTGGATATCCCAACATAGCGCGTTGTGAACATCGGCTCTGTCTCCAGCCTTACAATGAACGAGGAAGCCACTTCTGGACTTTCGTTTGACCACATTGTCCCCTTTCCCTATCGAGGTGTCGTCTTTTTGCAGTTGGGCATCCTCTTGTGGTATGGCTTGATCACCATTTGCTACCAAGGGTTTCATGTCAATTGCTTGGCCTTGATCAACTTATCATATTCTCCACACAAATACTCCGTCGATGACGCTGACGTGTCGTCCGTCACTGGTGAAATGGCCACCATCGTGCCTGCCGATCTTATCGAGAACCCGGTGCTTCTTCGGGGCGCCTACCGCAAGTTGGCCAAGACCTGCGGTGTCTCTCTAGTTTCTTTGTGTTCCTATTGGTTTTGCTACTTATTTGTGGACCACGAATCGCTCCTTTTCCAAATGGTTAGAGACTCTCTACCAATGCTTGTCATCACATTCTTGCTATATGCCACGTTCCACGGGTCAGTGTCTATGGGCCAAAAGAGACTCAACTCTTCCATCAAGCGCATCTTGTTTGGTGGTATCAAGTCTGCCACGATGCGGACAAACGACATTTTGCTTTCGGACACCTTGACATCTTTTTCCAAGGTTTTGAACGATGTAGTGTGCTTTCTCTACGTCAAGTTTTTGTCTTCCGACGAGAGCTACAGTGTCACAGTCGAAACGCTCGTGCTCGCGTACCCTGCATTAATCAGAATCAAACAGTGCTGGTACGAGTATAGAACAACGAACCAAAGGCAACATTTGCTCAACATGATCAAGTACACGGCGCTGTTAGGGCCTGTGTTAATGAACATGTTTATCAAGAAAAGAATGGAGAATTCGCAACAGGCTCCAGTGAATCTTGTTGAGCTCAGCACAATGAACAGAATGTGGTACTTTTTTTCTGCTGTGAGCTCCACATACCTGTTTGTGTGGGACATCAAAATGGATTGGGGCTTTGAGTTCTTTGACTCCCTCTGGGGTAACGCAAACCTGAAGTTCATCTTCTTGCGAGACTCAAGTAAGTTGGTCTTCAAGAGCCACCTTTTCTACGCCGCAGCCGTTATTATTGATTTAGTCGTACGCTTCATATGGGTGTTCAAGATATTCGTGATAGAAGAAACGCAAATCGACTTGAAGCTCACCAACAGAGTGGGCAACTTCCTTTTTGGCTACAACTTTTTAGCATTTGGATACTTTTTTTTGGAGTTCCTCGAAATCATACGGCGGTGGCTTTGGTGCTTTTTGAAGCTCGAGAGTGACACCATGAAGCTCCAGCTTCGCCATGACTTATCCCGGTCGACGCCGATGACCAACTTGAAGATAGTGTGATCTCAGCCAGCAACTTCCAGCATTTGAAACCTTTATAGATTTAGATCCCACTGCATATTTTACCTACAGTCATTCTCTCCAATTTGATGTATATTATGATGCACGCAGATCGCTATAGATTCTTGCAGTATAGTCTGAACACGTATATATGGAGACCGACAAGAATGGAGCGTCTGCACCAGATGTTGGGCTGATCTAGTTGGTGACGTTCTTGTCGAGCCACTTTTGGGCACCTTCTCTCCAGGCCAAGTCAGCCTTAGGACTGATTCTGTTTTCAGCGGCCCATCTGTACTTCAAAGGAGACTTGATCCATGCGTAGATAAGCACCACCGATGACATTGCACCGATGGCGTAGATGTTAAGTGGTGGAGAGTGAGCCATCTTGCTGTATTGAAAGATTCGGTTGGTAATCGGCTTCTTGAGCATTTGGTTGGTGGATTGTTTTGTGCGGTGCACGACACAGATGCGCTGTGGGTGCGAAGCGCAGCCGCAGCCGCGGCGGCAGGGCCTATAAAGCTACCTTATTACATATTTGTGACGTGGTCTAAAATGCCATTGGTCTATATATCTAGTGTCTTATGGCCACGCGTGTACTGTTGGAACCAATCGGTCTTGCATGCTGCGGCGAGAAGATTGGACCATAGTTTTGCCCGGTTCACATGCCCGCACCCCAAGCGAAGTATCGTTACGCGGTTGCCAGTTTGACACCATCAAGAGAAGCATTGAAGTCGTTCAAAGCTTTGAACGCCTCCCCGTTCTGGATGGCCTGTTTGGCCAATGCCGCGCCCTCTTTCCAGTCGTCACACAATCCCGACACGACTGCAAGCGCTCCGGCGTTCATCACGATGTAGTCAACCAACGGATGGTTTTCCTCGCTGTTGATGAGGTATTCGGGGGCGTCCTGGCGCAAAATATGGAGCAACACGTCTGCGTTTTCTTGCGGCGTTCCGCTACGAACGCTGTCTAAGCTGTGTTCGGGCAAGCCGAAATCCTTCGGACAGAGAGATAAGATCTCGATGTTACCAGTGGAATCGATCATCCAGCATTTGGTGCTGCCGATCGGGGAAATCTCGTCAAGACCCACTTCTCCGTAGACCACCATGGTCTTTTGGTGGACTTGCGACGTCTTCGCGAGCTCGGCTGCTGCGTATGCATATGACTCGCCTAGCTTTTCGGAGTACACCCCCAGGATTCTGGCCCGAATGGGGATAGGGTTCAATAATGGACCAAGAATGTTGAAGATAGTTGGAATGCCAATCTGTGCACGAACTGTGGCCACCTGTCCCATGCCCGGGTGAAAAGAGGGTGCAAATAAAAAACAAAACTTCGACTCGCTGACAATCTGCGGCGTGGTATCTTTGTTCACCACTGAGAGGTTGATGCCAAGACATTTGAGGAGGTCTCCTGATCCAGAGGTGGAAGTGGAAGCCTTTCCGCCGTGTTTGCACACGTTGAGGCCCATACCAGCTGCGACGATGGCGGCCGATGTCGAGACGTTAAAGGTATTCTGGCCATCACCGCCTGTGCCAACGATGTCAATGTAGCCCTTACTATCAACTGATTCTGGAGCAATTAGCTCGGAAAATTCCAAGATGGCCGTCACAGCAGCGGCAATGTATTGGGGCTCATGATCCAAGCCTCTCATTCGAAGCGCCGTGAGGAAGGCAGACACTTGCACTGGTGTGGGGATGCCATTAAAAATTGATCTGAGCACAAACGCAAGATCTTTAGGCGAGAGGTTGGGTGGTTGTAGAAGCAACGATTTGATATACGGCGTAAGCACGTTTTTGGCACTCATAGTGGATGTCAGCTTTGTCTTCGAGTGGGTGTTAGTCATGTAGGTGCGCAGGTTGTGTCACGTGATTGTGTTCCATTATTCGCTTCAGGGGCGCCACAAGCTTCCAGATGGCTTGCAAGAACTGGATTGAGAGGTTGAGTGGTTGAGCATTTCCCACATCTCTCTTTCTATTCTAGATAATTGTATTCCTGATAAAGTTTTTCGAATGTAATGCGCCAAGTTGGGCAGCTTCCAACTTATCGTTACTCACGCTTTTTGCAGCTGTGCGGCGAAAACCGTAAGCTTTGCAACTATGGTCAGTAGGTGTGTCACAATATACCTCAGGAGCTCTACATATTAATCAAAACAGG
>JAKUBD010000185.1:0-17185 GCA_030563125.1 Metschnikowia laotica
GGAATACACGAAAACTATGATTGAACAGACAATTAAACACACACACACACAGACAAACAAACAAACACACAGACAAACAAACAAACACACAAACAAACAAAAATATAGCGAGTAGCGAAGTTCTGCGCGTTTCGCACGCATCTGGAACCCACGCGTGAATAGCCGAGCGCAAGCGGTGCCAGCGATCATCCAGACGTGACGCGTGAAGAAGGTGATCGGCGGTGACGACAGTGGCATTGGCAGTGGCGGCGGCAAACCTCTCCTGACGACAACTTCCTCACAACGTCAGCCGCAGATTAACAACAAAGGCATTGCTTTGCGGCGCCGCGAGTGTTCGCACGTCTTGGAAGAATCGCGGGCCGCCTCGTGCCAATTGCGGTTTTTCGAGGCCCTAGGTGGGCCCGGGGCCCATTTTATTGGGCGGGCGCAGACCCTTGCGGCCTCTCGCACGATCTTCGCTTGCGCGGATCTGTCTTGGGTTCTCCGGATTAAGCCCCACGGCCATTGTCGCATCGAGCCATCTTGCTAGATCAGGGCACCGGATGCTCTGGTTCTAGTTGTGCCGGCGTTGTCATGGGCATGACTGCACCTACCATCACGTTGGTCTTTCGTCTTCTCCTGTGTTCTGCTTTATGCCAGGTACATTTCCAGCCTTGGTCCGGTCACGGCATCTTCCCCTACCTCTTCCACAGCCACAGCCGCACGCACACTCACATCATGTCGTGCGCTGGAGCGGGTCGTATGGCATACTTTTTGCTTCGCCCATTTTTTGCGGTGACTGTACTCAGTCTTGATGGATGTACACAGATCGGATATCCTCTGCAGTGGAATTGTCCGTTTCCGACTGGCACCGTTGCCAGTTTGTCTTCTTTACCGCCCAACGAGGAAGATGGATTGCGACACCCGTTATTCGAGCCGCATGGAATATTTGGCTCTTGCCGCTTTCGTTGCTGCGATCGGCCCACCGCAGCCACCGGGCCTTCCATTCAGAATGTTCGGTTCGCCCCGCTATTTCCGCGGGCCCGCTGCTCCCGCTGCTCCCGTCCAATCCGTCGCCTCCCTTGGCATAGCCGGCACCGCCGGCTTCATCGCCGATGCTCGCCGGTGCTCGCCGCGGCTAAGTTTATCTCTCCCGGTAACATCGGCATAGCACGCCCCGACAAGGTGGCTTGCCACAGACGCTAGTAGTTTCACTCGTTTTTCGGTTTCACTCGGTTACGCGCGCTGGGTGTTGCCGGGACCGAAGAACATGTACATTGTCAGCCCGTTAGTCGCACAGAGTTCTCGCTTTCTTTGCCGTTCTCGACCATTCCGCTGTGGTCGCGTCAAACTGCCTCGACGCTCACTCTTGCATGGCCAATAATTAGGAAAGAAAAAGGGTAAAAATCTACCGTTGTAGATTCTAGGAAATCAATTTCCTCAATCGCCCCTTCCCCTGCGCTCAACAATAGAAGTGGCCTTCGACCTGCTTCGATAATGCTCCGCCTGTCAGGTCCGGCACCTTAGGTGCCTGATGCGCGTCATTACCATCAATCAGGAAGTGTAATGGGGCGCATGGTGCGTTCCTTCTAAGAATTACCTGACCAATCAGCGAGTCATTCACCGGATTGAAGCCCAAGCCTTGACAAGACCCTCACAACTCCGGCTTCTTGACCGTGCGGATCTTATCCTGTCTGCGTGCTGCGGCTCTGCGACACTGGTTGGCTGCGACACTGGAGCAAAATCAGCTGGCGCCGTTAGGTTACGTGAAAGAGGAATCGCAAGCCCAACTATAATTTGCATGTGTCCTTGCCATTGTTTCTCGCCGCTAAAAGATGTGGCTCTTCCAGGGCAAGCGAAGCAGAATTGCATTCAGACTTGCAACATTAACGCAACAACAAGCCTCCCCAGCACGGGCCCCCCTCTGGCGCCGATAAAGTGGGCTGTGATGTAAGCACCATGCTGGCAAGCAAGTTTATGTCGCTCTTCCCGTTGGCAGCGCTCGCACCCTGTCCCCTCAGGCCGCAGCTGCTGCTATTAATAAAGCCTGCCTGCAGGACCCAGCACTTTATTTTTCCAGATATATGGTAGAGACGCGTCATCAGCTGCAAGCCGAGGCTATTGTGCCGGAATTCTAACCCTGTCCCAGCTTGCAGCCAGCATTATTCGCCTCTTTCGTTAGATGACAAGCATGGATCGTCATGCCTGTCCCTTTCCGAACCTATTTTTGATCTGATCCCAGGGGCAATTTCCGTATGCACAGCAATATATCGCTCGAGCTTCCAACTATAAAGTCGAGCGCTCTTTCCCACAACTTACCCTTTTCCATCAAGAACAATTTCTTCTACACTTGCAATCCTCACACATCGAAGACTTGCAAATTTTTGAACCACTCACACAGAAAATGAAGTTGTCCCTTGCTGCCTTGTCTCTTATCGCTGCTGCTGTTCAAGCCGCTCAAGTTCCATCCGGTGCTTGGTCTACCTTGACTCCATCTTCGACATACGCCAGTGCCACCACTGACTACACCAAGTCTTTCGGTATCAACATCGTCACACTTTCTTCTGCCGAAGCCTCATCCACCGCCTCTGCTGCCGCTTCTGCTGCTGCTAAGAGAGACGCTGTCAACCAAATTGGCGACGGCCAAATTCAAGCACAATCCACAACTTTCAGCACTCCTGCTGCTAAGACCACTGCATCTGTCGTCAACCAAATTGGTGACGGCCAAATCCAACACCAAACCGCCAAAACTGCATCTGTTGTCAACCAAATTGGTGACGGCCAAATCCAACACCAAACTGCCACCACTGCCACTGCTTCCGTTGTGAACCAAATTGGTGATGGCCAAATCCAACACCAAACTGCCACTACTTCTACTGCTTCCGTTGTGAACCAAATTGGTGACGGCCAAATCCAACACCAGACTTCCACCGTTGCAGGCGCCAGTCAAATTGCCGACGGTCAAATCCAGGCCACCGGCTCTTCTACTCCAACCACTGACGAGACTGACTCTGAGGCCACCATTGTCGCTTGCAGTAGCTCTGACGCTTTGACAATGGTCTTAAGCAAGTCCATTTTGACCGACAGCAAGGGTAGAATTGGTGCCATCGTTGCCAACAGACAATTCCAGTTTGACGGTCCACCACCACAAGCTGGTTCCATCTACGCTGCCGGCTGGTCCATCACTACTGACGGTAACTTGGCTTTGGGAGACTCTGATGTCTTCTACCAATGTAAGTCTGGTGACTTCTACAACTTGTACGACGAGAACATTGCTGCCCAATGTGAGGCAGTTCACCTTGCTGTTGTTGACTTTGTCGACTGTTAAGGCTTTTCATCTCATTTCAAAACTTCACGTCTCATGATTGATTTCGACCCACGAGTGTTTTTTTTTTTCATCTCTCATCATATATAGAAAATGCTCATTTATTATTTTTTATTTTTCCTCGTCTTGTATGATGCTTAATCTGTTGCAACTATATAAAATTGCAACCAATCTAGACCGTGGTATCCAGTTCGTTACTCATTCAATTTCAATGCTTTGTCAGGTAAGGTACACATTTATAATTGCAATCAAATTTAGTCTTTAGTATATCCAATTGCCCATCTCGCTATCTGCGTAAAATTCCTTTTTGCTTCCTTGACAGTGAATCTGGTCGGACGGTCATTGTATAAGCAACGCTTGAATACATCGATGTTTCCGCGCCGAGTGTCAGACAATCTTCGTCTTCAAAGTCATCATGATGTAGAGTAACTGAGCTAAACAGTGCAAATGGGTCCTCAGCGCCATCCATTTTTGGTGACTTGTGATCGCTCTCCATGCTCACAACAGGGTCAGCATTATGATGAGCATTTTTACTTTTGGTCAAAACAGGAATCATTGGCGGCTTCTGATTGCGAAGAAGTGCCCACTGAGTATCTTTGAAAAATGAATGATTTTTTATGTCTGAGGCGCCTGCTTTGGATCCAAGTCTTTTTGTTTCATCCTTTATCAAGAGCTTCTTTATGAAACTTCTGCAATTGGATGAAACAAATTTAGTGCCATCAGGGAATTTCACGTCTTTTTTCAAGACGTTTCCGAAGGTAGCTTTCCGATCTCTTCCTTTGAAAGGAGTGGTACCGTGAAGCATCTCGTAGACAAGAATACCTAAAGTCCACCAATCGACAGCGCTTGTGTGTCCCTTCCCTCTAATGACTTCGGGAGCAATATATTCCTCAGTTCCGACAAATGAATTAGTCCTAAAGCCCTCTGTACATGCCTTAGTGTCCAATGTAGGATTTGATGAATTGTAATTTTTTGTAAATTGAATTTCTGGGCTCTTAATGCTAGCAGATTGTTTGGAAAGATCGAAGTCGCTTAGCATAATGTGTCCCAGCTGATGTAGAAGAATATTTTCAGGCTTCAAATCTCTGTAGATGAAACCCAGTAGGTGAAGGTATTCTAACGCGGCTGTCACTTCTGCTGCGTAAAATTTGGCGTCTCCCTCGCTAATTGTTTTCGTTTCACGTGTCTGCAACGCTCTGAAGAACTCACCGCCCATACAATATTCCATGCACAAGTACAAGGAATCCTTCAGCTGGAACGAATGGTAGAGGGTGACAATAAATGGATGATTACTCGTTGCTAAAATCTCCTGTTCAGCCAAGGCTCTCTTGATTTTGTTCCTTTCGATCATTTCTTTTTTACTCAAGATCTTCATGGCGTAGAGTCTCGAGGTGGACTTTTCTTTCACTAGGTAAACACGTCCCACGTCACCTTTCCCGAGGAGCCTAACCTTCTCGAAGCAATTTTCATTCACTTGAATGTCCATAATTTTTGTCGCCAGATGTGAATAGGTTCTCCCCTGGGTATAAGTGCGAGGCCGGGTATGGGAAATATTGATTTCCCCAATGTGATCCTGCAAGTTGAATTCTTTTGTAACTTCGTTCAGCGAAGATTTGTCATTGAGTAGTCTTATGAGGGGAGCAGAAGCAACCCTGCGTAATGTCTTTCTAAGAGGAGTGGGAGGCATGAGGGTATCACCGTCTTGCTTCGGACTGTCTTGACACTTTTTTGGTGTGATGGCCTCAATCTCGCCGACAGGGCTTTTTAAACAGGGCTCAGTGCTTTGACTTGGATTTTTCATTTTTATCTTAGTGCAGGGTACCGAGATCTCGGAGTCGTTATGACGGAGGGAAACTTGCAAAGCAGGTTTGTGAATATGCGTGTCTTTCACGGTCTCAGACGTCCCCACGACATGTGGAGGTAGACCCTGGTGTTGGAAATAGGGATTGGAGTCCAAGATCGACTTATTTTGAGGCGAAGACACTTGCTTAGCATCCTCGGCCAGTGGGGGCTCGCTCTCCTCGGTGGTACACACCGAAGCATTTTTGGGTGACAGGCCAGCGCCAGATGAAGAGGTTGGATCATCGTCAATGTTGTCAATGTCAGAGCTGCTGAGCTTGGAGTCGACAGGTGAACTTAGACGGAAGACGTGCTTGAGCTTGGCAAGGCCACCTGGCCTTTTCTCTTCGGTCGTGGGGTCGTCGCCCGTGTCTGACGGCGTGGCTGCCGGCTCATGGTCTCGGGAAAAGAAGCGGGGCATGGACAACAGCCTGTTTCGGGCTGCTTGCTTGTGCCTTTGGGGCTCGAGCGGCGGCGACACTCGCCAGATGCTTTCGTCGTTGGCAATAACGTCCTTCTCCGTCTGATGGAATAGAGATTGGTAAAAGCTTACCATGTTGACATGCTCTGTAGTGTGGAGGTTACCAACGATGCGTGGCGAATAACTTTCTGGTCTCGAAGCAAGATTCACGCCTTGAACTGTGTCAACGGAGCTTCAGCCACGATGGACTGCGGTGGGCCTAGAGTCACGCGTTCGAAAGGAGAATGGTGGCACGGGAAGAAGGTGCGCCAAGGCAAGGCTTTTGGGATTGGCAATGGGGTTTTGGCCTCAATGGAGAATCGATGTACCGCCTCTGCAATAAATTTTTCCTTGGCTGTGCTAAGGGGAGTGTCAGGGCCGTACGGCTTTGGAGTGCAGGACATTTCTTAACTCGCAATATGCCATGTGTACTCCATGTGTGTGGGGGGAAGCTTCGAAGGCTTGAAGCGGCGTATCATGCGAATCTTACCCTAATGCTCGCGGATCCTCCGTCAATCCATCTATAGTTTGGGATAGGGAAGAAAGATCCGATTTCAAGATGAGGATTTTTTCGAATCCAACGCTGAGAGACTAATTATTTCTTAAATCAAAGCCCGCCTTGAGAAGACATGCGCGCCGCGGCCTTACTTAGTTACTGGTGCATCGCCAACAATCAGACGTTCACTTTCCGCCAACAGAAGGGAAAAAACAAAAAGAGCAAACAAAAAGCGAAGGAATAAAGCAGAAATCAAAAGGAGTGACCACTGCATACCAACTGAATTTACTCCTGGAAACGTAACATTGGCCGACTGCCCGCCCTCAGGCTACAGTTGCAAACGGTGTGTGTATAGACATCCACATGACGATGGGCCTCTCTTGATACTACCCTATCGTCATCTCCACTTGCCAACCTGCCTGCCACTACGCTCTTCTCAGCCTTCGTTTCGCATGACCATCGACTCCTTGCTTCCTCCTGAGCTGTTTCAATACGAAGAGGCCTTGTTGAAGAACAAATCCAATGAGACGCTTTGGCTCGATTATCTAGAACTGGCCAAGGGAGATTTCGATCGGAGTGTTTTCATCCTCGACCGGGCCATCAGTGAGCTTCCGACTTCTTTGCTTTTATGGAACAACTACCTCCTGCTTCCATGGCCTGTTGGCCACAATGACCGTCTTATCACCTTGTATAAGCAAGCCCTCGGTGTGTTCGAATCAAACGCTTCGCTATATCTCAAATTGATCGGACTTTTGAAAAGTGAAGGCGCCGCCGAGTTTGCTCAAATTGCATACTTTCATGATTTGGCCTTGTTCAATGTTGATTATTCCTTGCATGGGCCCATTTGGGTGTCCTATCTTGAGGTGGCCCAGACGTGCCCTACAAATGAAGCTGCGCAAATATATGCACGGTACTTCGAAGTAGCGGGGTTGTTGAAAGATGGTCCGCTGCTTCTGGCCCAAGATTGCTTGCTACATATCGCTCGTTGTCGTGGTTACCCTGTATCAGAGCACATATTTAGAACCATCGCGGGATCAACCACACACAGATCATCGGAGTACCTGACATTCGTCCTCGCCTATCTCAATCTACTCTCTTCAGACAAAAAGTATCTGAACGAACTCTTTTTTGAAAGCATCATCACAGACAGTGTACTGGACTTTCCCCAGTTTGCATGCGAATATTACTTGAAAGCGGGCCATTTTCACGCTGTTCGAAAGAACTGCGAGAAAGCAAGGCATTTTTTTACCACAGCACTTTCTTCCGCAATTTCCCCAGTAGATGTGGAAAAAGCTTTCAATGCTCTAATTAATTGGGAAGATACCCAGTTGGAGATAATCATGGCCTCCCCAGACCAAAATAAAATTTCCTTTCGCTTGTCACAGTTCCAAAGACTAATAGAGAACCAAGAAATGTTTCTTCTCGATGCTCTCATGAAAGATGATCCCGATTGCGTTGACCTCTGGTTGGAAAAGGCACAACTCTTCGGTGCGAGAAACGATCCTGTCGGCCAGATCAGCACTTTGGTCAACGCCATCCGAACAATAAATCCATTGAAGGCACATTCTTTTAATGACAAATCTCTTCCTGCAATATGGATGTCATATGCTGATATGTATCTCGAAAAGGGTGATATACCCACGGCAAACCTCATTTTCTCCAAGGCTATTCAGTCTCAGTTCATGCATCCTGATGACCTTGCACAAATCCACATATACTGGACCGAAGTGCTTCTTGGTGAATCAGACGAAGTTGCCTTGAAGCATATAGAAGATGTGCTTTATTTGGCACCGAGTGATGCAGAGTCGGTTGCGTATGACGCTACGGACATCAAACCCCAGAAGAAAATGTTCATCAGTCCTAAACTTTGGTCTTTCTATACCGATTTTCTCAAGAGTCTTTATGAAGACAGCGGCCTCGAACATATGGTTTTGAAAAAATTTCAGAAAGCAATCGAGCGCATGACCAACTTGAATGTCATAACTGTCAGAACAATTCTCAGCTACGCTGATATGGTGACTCAACGGTCAGCCAAAAAATCCTTCCAAGTATATGAATTGGGCATCAAATCCTTTAGCTCTGCCGACGCAAAGCAATACATATGGAACATTTACTTGGACCATTTGGCTAAACAAGGAGCTGATGACAACCGCATTCGTGACGCTTATGAAAGGTACTTAGACACCCAAGCTCCATCAGCGCACACCATGAAGAATATTTCCAACTACTTGGCTTTCGAAAGCTCTCGTGGCAGTGTTATGAAATCCTGGGATATACTACAATCAGGCCTCAAGCTACTATCGACAGGAATTGAGAAATTAAACTTATCCAAACTGGACAAAAATCAAATGTCTGACGATAAAGTCGAACTTTATAATCGACTTGCTAACATTGCGAAGACCACCTTGAAAGATGAGAGTCTCTTTCGAGAAACAATGTCCTCAGCTCTTCTGGATTCACAGGTCCCGACAGCAAGCATGATACGATTGGGTAAGGCTTTCGTCGAATTCGAGGCAGACAAAGGCGAGATTCCGAGAGCAAGAGCCTTGTATGAATACATGGTGCAGTTCGGAAATCCAGATTCGCTAATAATGAAAAGTTTATGGAGAGATTGGGAAAACTTTGAGGTTCAGTTTGGTGATGATAAAACTTTGTGTGCTCTTACAAGAGCGAAGAAAACGTTATATAAAAACCTTGCGGAATTTGCTGAAATCCGTACTGAGCTTAATCCAATCGGTTTTGTGAAAGGTGTGAAAAAGATAGAAGGAGACTCGGAACCTACTGAAAACAGGTCTGCTCCCAATCCAGAGGCTATAGAGTTGGATATGGACATGGACATGTGATATAGTTACAAGAAATTAATTATTAATGCATTAAATTAGTGTCTGTCGTGAGCCCTTACATTTTATTGAAAATGGGTTTCCATTTTTCAACAAATGAATCTAAATTGATCATTTGATCATTGGTGTTGTTGAGCTTGATAGATTTGTTACACTTAACAAGCTCATCGCAACTTTCCCAATTGATATGGTAGTACTTGAATACCGTCAACATGAAAGATTCCAACAACTTAATGATGTATTGCTTCTTGTTTTTGGAGCGTGAGTATATTACCAAAAGTTGTAATACCAAGCCCACTAAGCTCAAGGAAGAGGATGAAGAGCACATGGATGAGATTTCAGTTTGTGCCATACTTTCGAAGGAGTCACCGGAGCTAGTTTTACCCTCATTCTTTGAGTCCATGGAAACCTTTGAAAGCGACTGGAATGGAAGTTGCGACACCACGGGTGTGGAAGGTGCACTCAAACTCAACGGCAATTTGTCATTAAGCTGAACAATTATTTCGAAGAAAGACATGGAACTCAAATAGTCAAATTCGCTCAAACTAGAAAAGTGTTTCAAAATCTTGTAGGCTGGATTTGAAGAAGAAAGCTTAGATAAATTTGTCCAATAGGATAATCTTTTGGTGAGATCCGCTAAGACTCCAGACTCAAAAATGTTCTTGTCAAAAGTTTCCACCAAAGCGTAGATATCAACAAAGGTTTCGGAGGATTGGAACAAAATCAAGAACGTAGGAATCACAAAAATACTATGGTACTTTTGTAATCCACCATCAGAAAACGACTTGATGTAAAGTAAATGCCTGAAATTCTTCTTGAATAACAGTTCATCAAAATCCGAATCAGTATTTTTAGATGCCTCATCGAGGAAATTGTTAAAAATTGGCCTCTTTATGACAGTGTCAATTATTGAATCATATTCCGCATCCTTTGTTCTTCGCATTTTTGCTGAACAAGATTGGTACTTTAACTCAAGGTCAGCAAATGACTTCTTGACGTCGGAATAATACTCTGAACCCACATTGAGGCGCAAAACTCTCGTAAAATAATCGAATCGGAACTTTTCCAGAACTAGGGAATCCCAACTCAATTTTCTTGTTTTCTCTCTTTCATAACGCAATTTTTGCTCAAACTCTTGGTCATCACCGGCGATCATTAGCTTAAACCAGGCCTGCTGATTGGTGATGTACAGTTGGCTAAGATTTTGCCGCAAAGTATTTTGATTTTTTGAGGACAGTTCAAATTCACAAAGCACTTTATGAAGCTCTTTGCTATGCTTCTTCTTATCATCTGAGCTTTTCGGTGGCAAATTAATGGGCCTTGATTGATCCACAAACTCTAACTTCTCCGGAGAAATCAATGTTATATCCTCAAGAGATGTCTGCATTCTGACATAATTAGGTAGTTTGTGAGAAAGTTCGTTATTTCTTGATTCTCTGGCTAGCTTTGAGTTGGACTCCGCCCTTTGCGTGTAGAAGTCAGATATATTTTGACTGATCTCGCCATCATTATCGGTGCCAAATGATAAATTTTCCATATTTGAGGACTTATCTTCATCTTCTTCCTTTGGCACATGCAGAGAACTGAAGAAAGAAGGCTCATTTGCGACACTCAATTTATCAAAACTCGAAACGGAGCGAGAAAGTTTTCCCGGCAAAGGGCAAGGCTTGACAAAGTTTCTCTGCTGGAAGGCATATTTGTCATTCTCAACATCGGCTATGTCATCGCGAGACAACATGCTGGAGCTGGAGTTGTGCCTGCGTGTTCTGTAAATTTCACCATGGTTTTTAATAAGAGGCACATTGAAGACCAAATCCATGTCATTACACAACACTTCCTCGTCGTCATTTTCCTCGTAAAGCTTCTTTCTTAACTGTTTTCTTTCTCTTTTCTCTTTGGAGTTGAAAAATCTGGTCTTAGACCTATTCAACATGTAAGTTGCCGTGGATGAAGCGTGCCGCGTCAACGAAGGAGCTTCCGCTCCAGATGATGGTTTCTTGTCGTTGATATTGGATGTTGACACAGCCCGGACATTCGCATGCCTGATGGGGAGCACAGTATGGGAGAGATCCGTGGGGTCCTGCCCAGATTTTAAGGTTAAGGTGGAAAGAGAGCTAGTGGTGATGTCGGAGTCGTCGTCCGTAGTTTTTTCGTCGATAGACGAAAAGTGGGGAGTAGAAGCACACGCAGACGCAGACGCAGATCCAGACGCAGCAGCGGCAGAGGGAACCGACTTGGTAGACGATTCGTAGTCGGCGTTGTCACTAGCCCGGTTAGAGTATAGGGAGTTGGCGGTCATGGAACTCAAGCGGGAGTCTGGGCATTCGAAAAGGTTCGAGTTGAGCAGCGAGGCATCGTCGGAATCCTTTGAATTTTCATTAGAGGAGACGGAGATTCGGGAAACGGGCCGGCGTGATGAGATTTTGTTGATGGAGGACGAGCTCTGGTTGAGCTTAGATAGATAGTACTCGCTGGGACGCTTCTGCTCGTTCAAGATGGGGAGCTGCGACAGCAGCGCCACGCGACGAGGAGCATAGCCCAGGTACTTCTTTTTGGAGACGGGCCGTTGTTCGGACGAGATGGATATGTCGTAGAGATTGCCACTCAAGGTGTTATCGAGCAGCATACTAGCAAGTTGAGTGTGGTAAGTAATGACAGGGAGGCCGTGCTGTCGGAAAGCAAGTAGTCAAGGAGAAATCTGGCGACGGGCTTGGCCACTGGGATGTCGTGGGTTTGATAAACACGCCTGGATGGAGTTGCTTTGGTGAGCTGAGCAGGAACAACAACAGGTGGAAAGGCGGCAGCTGCGAACGACAGAGGGTATTGGGAAAATTCGAAGGCCGTGGAAAGCGAGTGGACGTGGACCAGAAACAAAGACGTGGATATGGGGGTGTTGGTTGTAGTTATGGCAGATGAAGCGTGTTGTGCAGGTGGAGGAAAATGAAATTGAATCTGGTTTCCAGCTTTACTGCTGCGTGTTTGTCCTACAGATTGCTATTTGTTCCGGCTCCTAGCTGTTCCGCGGCAATGAAGCCCGGTGCCTCGGTGCGAAAAGTCTAGGTGTGGTGCGACACCGCGACATGTCAGGCACCGGAGGCGGTTCGATCAGGGCGACAGCAGAGCCCGGTGGGAAGCTCTTCCATGCGGGAGAGGAAAAAAAGGGGGCCGCCAGCAGCACCGCCGTGCCCAAAAACTCACACGCCACGGCCCCCGGATTCACAGGTCACGCGAGGCTGGTGGCCGTTTTGGGTGCTCGGACCAGCTGATGGGTAAAAATAGCTGATGGCGAAGCGCGACAATTCGAGATGCTCCGCGTGATTCGCGCATACGAGAAACACCACGCCTGGGGTTTGGCTAGCGTGGCTCGCGCAGAAATTACGGTTGGTATCAGGACAAGGCCATCTGGGTGGCTACAGAGAAAAGCAGCGAATCAGAAAGGGTAATCGAAAGCGCGCAATCACCGAGGGTATCGAAAGGGCAGCGGAAGTCGGCGCTGCTGGGGCTTCACCGTCGCCACGGCTACGCTCTCTCCTCCACCGCCCTGACCAAAGCGGCCGGCGACCCTGGCCCCAGAAGGCCTCGGGCACCGGGGGCAGCGCCCTGCATATAAGCCGGGCGTTGCACTGCATGGGGCCGGAGCGGCCGGTAAACGAAGATTCGGCTGCGTCGGCGCGGCACGCGGAGTCGATTGTTTCTACGCGGCCACAGAGCTATTGACCAGGAACAATAAAAAAGAAACATCTGATGGAAAAAAAAAAAATACGTTTGTAGCTCGGAGCAGGTGAGCCACGAAAGCACGTTTTCAAAATCGAAGTGCCACGCCTCAATCCAGCGGCTGGACATAGCACAAGTCTCCGGGACCGGCGCGCTGTCGTACTTGCACCCGACGAGGTCTGTTCGTGCTACTAATGCTTGTGACCCAGTTCATTTCACGTTGCATATAGTAGTGTCTTTTATATGAGGCTCACTGCCTTGAACCACCCGCTATCGTCACTAATCATGGTTGTGAGCGAGACTGCCCACTGATAAACCGTACGTACGTCGGTCCAGTCGAAAGAATGTCCGGCAATTGTCGATCGTCTTCCGAAAGAGACTCATCGGTCGACTCACGAGTAACAGCCCATGAGGGTATCGCATGAAAAGCCCTGCTTCCATGTGTCCTTGATAATGGCCCGGAGAAGCGGAAACAATTTTGGTGGTTGAACAGAAAATATGCCACTCTTCGACACAGTCAAATGCGGCCAGGAAAGATCCTGGAGGTAAATGCGGTGAGTTGCTTTTGAAATGTTGACTTGACTTGCTTTTATGTCAGCGAAGCGAATAAGGTACCGAGGAATATCACCAGTAATCGCGATATCGGGCGCGAGAATTTGCAACAATTGTTCGCTTGAAATCAGGCCAAACAGCAAATCAAGGTTTGGAATCGTGACAAGGTGTTTATTAACGCGCCCAATTTGTATGATGGTTCCATTGTTATGAGTGAAATAGACGTTGTAATCCGGGCTTATAATCATCAGTCCAAGATACCATGTGTCTTTATCCTGTGGTACGTGGATTTCAAAGGACAAAATTTCAGTCTGATTGTCCCACCTTCCAGGCTTGTTGCGAAATCTGTTCCATGGGTAGGCATATGTAACCCTGAAGACATAAAAGTATGCGGCAAAGAGGAGAGCGAAACTGGTTTTCATGATTGCGCTCAAATATGTGGTTGCTATAAAAACGACAAGTTTGGCGCCGAGCTGCTCCAATTTATACAAGTCACACCCGCTGTTGATGTCACAATGCAATTAGCAAGTGTGAAATCGTATACACCGCCCGCAATGGAGGTATTCAAGCGACCAATATTCCTATTACAGAACATAAGCCTGACTCATGTTCGTTGACTAAACAATAGGCACCAGCGAAAACCTTCCGTTTTTTTTTTGCAGCGCAAAGGGTACAGATTGTTACCATTGTCTCGTCACTGCAAAAGCTCTCTAACAGGCTGCTACTAAGTGTATGAACTCCCAATGGAGAAAAACAAGCCATTCCATGAAGCAGAACATTACGATACAGCCAAATTATTGCAGGATCGAGTGGGATCAATTGACCCAAGAAAACTCTCCGGAAGGTGTCAAGGGCTCGTTTTGCATAGACAAAGCACAATCATTTCGAAAGGTGGCGAAAAGCGTAGAGGACAAAAACCAGGCGGGCAATAGCTTTGTAAGCTGTCGTAGTAGCATAAGAACTAAATTTTCCCAGGATTCCGTGCCAACGTGGCAACCTGTCTCACGAAGACAATCCGGGTGAGCTTCTTGCTCATTGATGGCTTAACTTATGAGCTGCATTAGAACTGTGCCAAATACTTGCCTAAACTGCGTCCAATAGCATCTTTACTTACCTGAATACTGATTCCCGAACGCTCACAAATCTATTTAAGCTATTGTGTTCCACTACTGTTATTATTGTGAGATCAGATTACTTTGCGAATCACTCGATGATCCACCAAACAAGCTAGGTTGATGACCAAGGCGAGGAAAGCATAAACAGTACAATTCCTCGAAAGACGTCAAAATTTAGTCTGCCGAGGGCAGAAGCGATACTAGCCAGAAACTACCAGTTTACCACCTGCGAACTGAAAAACACTATATCGACCTTTTGCAAGTCTACGAGAAATCTCACACTAATTACAGCGGTCCCCCCTCACAGTGACCCTAGAATTTGGCTATTGATAGCCACCAAAATAAAGCAAACCGAAGTGAAAATGCTGGGTATGTCGCAGTTTGTCTATGCTATGTAGTGATAAACATTGGGTGCCGAGGTATCCCTCTTAATGTACTCTTTCTCGATCAAGTCTTCGATCTGTTGCTTGATATGAATCATCAGCGGAAGAAAGCGGCTTTGTAGTTGCTTGACGATTTCCTCGATAAGCTCGTTGTGCTTGATGCTTTGTCTAGACTTCATGCTGCGGACAATGGCTGCGTTGATTATATGTTTGCGACCGTCATCAATTCCGGCCGCAACTTCAGCTTCGTCGTCTTTCATGGCACTTTCTCCTTTGGGTGCTTCTGAACGGACAGTGAGAACCTTCACTTTGGTGGTGGGATACTTGAAGCCACTGTTTAGAACAAACAAGTCGTCGTCGCTAATGTCCTTGGACATTGGTTTCTTCAAAAGGAGACGTGTACGCGGGGCAACTGCGATT
The DNA here is from genome assembly GCA_030563125.1 of Metschnikowia laotica. NCBI lineage: Eukaryota > Fungi > Ascomycota > Pichiomycetes > Serinales > Metschnikowiaceae > Metschnikowia > Metschnikowia laotica. The sequence continues at coordinate 15,124 of JAKUBD010000185.1, forward strand.
GATCTCAATTGCCTTTTCAAGTCGGCTCCAGGAATCTTAGTGAGCTCAGAGATTTCTTTGTAGGTCAATTCCCGGTTTTCTTCGAAAGCCAGTTTGGAATCCGAGGACTGAGGCGCAAATAGCATCATAACCACGCCAGCATACGTCGAGAGATTTATGTCGTATGTCTTTGATGGATACGTGATTCGTAGGTCCATCAGTCCAAATTTGGGATACCAAAAAATGGCTTTGTTGTCATTCTTTTTGTCGTTTGACCAGAATTCGTCAAATTTTCTTATTGTCTCCCTTATTTGAGTGGGCCATATGAAACCCACCTCGCCGTCGGTGTTTGAAAAATCCTTATAGTCCTTTGTCATGGACTTTGGCCATTCCGAGAGATTGCAGATTTTTAGTTCAAGTTCGGGAACCTTGAGAATGCTTCCTTTCACATACTCATGCCATTGCTCGGTGAGCTCAGCAGACAGCTTTACGTCTTTTCTCATTTTCACGATCCTTTCAAGGTAGTGACTGCCCATGAAGACTTCTTCCCAAAGCTTCGAAATAACTATTTCCTCAACATCACCGCTTCCGTCCAGGGTGCCATGTGAGCCAGCACCTTTTGCGTTCAAGAACCTCTTTGCAAAATGTGCCGCATAGTGTGCTTCAAACGCATATTTATCCTCAATGAGTTTCAAAAATGAGATGGCTTTGCCCAAAGTTTCATCTAAATCTTGCGTAGAGTAGTTATTGTCAATAAGCAGTTTTCTCGTCATAGATGAACGAGAGTGTAGCTTTATGAAATGATCAAGATATATCGAAAGCGACTCCAGCGCGTTAATTGCCAACATGGGGATGGACACACGTCTGTCTTTTGCGCCAGACAAGTTGACGCATTGTTTCACAGAGGCGTATACTGTGAACTCAATGGATGGGTCTGAGTCGAAAGAGTTTTTAACAACCTCTAGAAGCTTGCTCTGATATGTCAAAACAGTGTCGATCCAACCGACAACGAACACACCTGAGGATGTTGACACAGAAGACTTTTTCAGACCATTAGCAGAAGCGAGAGACGTCTGCTGTTCTAAATACTGTAAAACGGCCTCTGGTATTTGTGCTCCTTGCGACACTATTGTTTCCCTCAAGCGGGCTTTTAGTCTCACGCGATCGGGATCAATGCGACCCTCCAAATCGTATAGTATTTTCAAGTCTGACAAATGATCGTTGGGAGCCAAAGATGTGAGTGTTGGTGAACTCAACAGTTTCACCGAATCCGAAAGAACAGGACTTAGCCAAAACAGTAGACCTTGCATTTCGATTGGGTATGTCATCACTTGCTCAACCTTTTTACTAATGAGTATATCGTTCATGGAGGCGATAATTTTAGGATACGTCAGCGACTTAAGAAGGCTTAGCGTGCCAATGGATGATGCCGCCAAAGAGCGTAATCTGGCCTCCTCTTCTGTGATCATCAGGTAGATTTGTCTTAAGTAAGTTGTGCCTGAGCATGTGTTCATTGCCTCATCTGCGAAGGAAGAGTAGAATTCGGCAGACAGGGCTATGAGCTGTTCTTCAAAGACATCAACATACAAATTGGACGTCTCCAATGCACACTGCGATTGCATATAGTCTCTAAATCGATCCTCTGCAAGGGTTTCCAACATGTTGATCAACTGGACGACATACAGCCGAGTTGATATGGGGGCCATGCGAGACTTTGAGATTTCGTTTATGAGCACTTTCATCATGTGGTTCGCAACCTCCAGGTCATTGAACGAAAGGTAGCTTGTTTCGAACAAGGCAATACCGAGGTCATAGATCAAAAGTTTTTTGCACTCTTTCACATAGACGCGATTGAGATACATGAAAATGTCACTGATGAATTTCATCAGCTGTAGATGTTGGGTCCACTCTGATACAATTGCTCCGAGGAACTCCTCGTTGTTGCTGGATAAAGATGACGCGAGGAATTTCAACACTTGAGTCCGCCTTGTTCGGAGATAATCCGAGATCAACGATGTCACGTCATCATAAAGCCGTCCCCCCTGCTTTTGTAGAACTGCGCTGTAAGCAATACGGTATAGTT